>WHYT01014650.1:0-145765 GCA_009806455.1 Tetrax tetrax
CCATTTTTAAAAAGGGGAGTAAGGAAGACCCAGGCAACTACAGGCCGGTCAGCCTGACCTCCGTGCCTGGCAAGGTCATGGAGCAGATTCTCCTGGAAACCATGCTAAGGCACATGGAGAGCAAGGAGGTGGTTGGTGACAGCCAACATGGCTTCACCAAGGGCAGATCGTGCCTGACCAATTTGGTGGCCTTCTATGATGGGGTGACAGCATCGGTGGACAAGGGACGGCCAATGGATATCATCTACCTGGACTTGTGCAAAGCTTTTGACACTGTCCCACACGACATCCTTCCCTCAGGGGTCCGTGTTGGGCCTGGCCCTGTTCAACATCTTTGTCGGCGACATGGACAGTGGGACAAAGGGCACCCTCAGCAAGTTCGCTGACAACACCAAGCTGTGTGGTGCCGTCGACATGCTGGAAGGGAGGGAAGCCATCCAGAGGGACCTGGACAGGCTGGAGAGGTGGGCCCGTGCCAACCTCATGAAGCTCAACCAGGCCAAGTGCAAGGTCCTGCACCTGAGTCACGGCAATCCCAGGCACAAATACAGGCTGGGCGGAGAATGGATTGAGAGCAGCCCTGAGGAGAAGTACTTAAGAGTGCTGGTGGATGAGAGGCTCAACATGAGCCGGCAATGCGCCCTTGTGGCCCAGAAGGCCAACGGCATCCTGGGCTTCATCAAGAGGAGCGTGGCCAGCAGGTCGAGGGAGGTGATTCTCCCCCTCTACTCTGCTCTGGTGAGACCCCACCTGGAGTACTGTGTCCAGTTCTGGAGTCCCCAACGTAAGAAGGACATGGACCAGTTGGAGAGGGTCCAGAGGAGGGCCACAAAGATGATAAGAGGGCTGTAGCACCTGTCCTATGAAGACAGGCTGAGAGAGTTGGGGCTGTTCAGCCTGGAGGAGGCTCCGGGGAGACCTGATAGCGGTCTTCCAGTACCTCAAGGGGGCCTACAGGAAAGATGGGGAGAGGCTGTTCAGTGGGGCCTGTTGTGATAGGACAAGGGGTAATGGGTTTGAATTAGAGGGAGGTAGATTTAGATTAGATATTAGGAAAAAAAAATAAAATGCGAGTTGTAGAGCACTGGAACAGGTTGCCCAGAGGGGTGGTGGATGCCCCATCTCTGGAAACATTCAAGGCCAGACTGGATGAGGCTCTGAGCAACCTGATGTAGTCGGTGATGTCCCTGCTCCTTGCAGGGGGGTTGGACTAGATGACCTTTGAAGGTCCCTTCCAACTCTAGCCATTCTATGATTCTATGATTCTATGCTGTCTCACTTATCTGCTTAGGAAATTAAATGCAACTTTTTCACAGGATTCTTCTCTGACATGGGAAGCCAATACATTAAATAAATACTCAAAGCATCAACTGAGTATAAAAACATGAATCAAGCTGACATCAATCAAAAATGAACTGGCATGAGTTAAATTACAATACATGTACATGCAGCCTTACACTGATTGTAATTCTTCAGTGTTCTTTTCTAAATAAAGGGAATTAAGGAGATATGGCAATACAGAAAATTTAAGTGGCAGCAAACTGGAAGGCACATATAGTGTCGCCAGCAGGAGTAGGGAAGTGATCATCCCCCTGTACTCAGCACTGGTGAGGCCGCACCTTGAATACTGTGTGCAGTTTTGGGCCTGTTGATACCAGAAGGATGTTGAGTTGCTCAAGTGCATCCAGAGAAGGGCAACAACCCCTGGTGAGGGGTCTGGAGCACAAGTCCTATGAGGAGCAGCTAAGGGAACTGAGGTTGTTTAGTCTGGAGAAGAGGAGGCTGAGGGGAGACCTCATTGCTCTCTACATTTACCTGAAAGGAGGTTGGTGGGGCAGCAGATGTTGATCTCTTCTCCCAAGTCACTAGTGATAGGACAAGAGGAAATGGCCTCAAGTTGCAGCAGGGGAGGTTTCGGTTGCATGTTAGGAAACACTTCTTTACTGAAAGAGTGATCAGGCACCGGAACAGGCTGCCCAAGGAAGTGATGGAGTCACCATCTCTGGATGTGTCCAAAGAACGTGTAGATGTGGCACTCCAGGACGTGGTTTAGTAGGCAGCGGTGGTGTTTGGTTGACAGTTGGAGTTGATGATCTTGCAGGTCTCTTCCAACCTTAAGATACTATGATTCTATGAGTATTAAAGTTAATTCATGCTACTGATATGTATTTTCTCCAGAATTTACAACAAAGTAGAGTTGTGGATTGATAGGCACTAGAACAGACTGCCGAAGAAAGTTGTGGAGTCACCATCCCTGGAGGTGTTCAACAAACAAGTAGACGTGGCACTTCAGGACATGGTTTAGTAGCCATGGTGGTGTTAGGTTGATGGTTGGATTTGAAGAGGCCTCAGCTGATCCCACAACATTCCCCATCTGCTCTCCTGGAGAAAGAAGATGGCTTCAAACTTGAAGCTCAGCTGTGGTCCAGCTGACAGCTTGTCCTGCTTGTAGTCTCAATGCATAGGAGGATCCTGGCAAATCCAGACATCAGCCTTTCTTGTGATCTGTTGTTATTCCAAGAATACCAAAGTTATTTAGCAAGCCATTAGAAGGTCAAGCACAAAATAAGTTACAATTTGATATCCAGTGTCCCATTGCCTCAAACATCTGATTAATTAAGCTTTCTGCTGCTATTACTGATTTAGCACTGCTAAAATTCACTCAGAAGGTTTCAGAACTAAGCAGGTTTTCATTACAGCCGTGACTTAGTGCCCCATTAGGTGACTACAGTCCTAGTAAAGTAGGACCCATACACCTGAAATGCTTAGCTGGGATATATCCATTCTTACAAAAATTACAGAGTTTCTGATATGGGTCTGTGATTTCATAGAATCATAGAAAGGTTAGGGTTGGAAGGGAACTTCAAAGGTCATCTAGCCCAATCCCCCTGCAAGGAGCCCAACTAGATCAGGTTGCTCAGAGCCTCATCCAACCTGGCCTTGAATGTTACCAGAGATGGGGCATCCACCACCTCTCTGGGCAACCTGTTCCAGTGCTCTACAACCCTCACTGTAAAAAATTTTTTCCTAATATCTAATCTAAATCTACCTCCCTCTATTTCAAACCCATTACCCCTAGTCCTGTCACAACAGGCCCTACTGAACAGCCCCTCCCTGTCTTTCTTGTAGGCCCCCTTGAGGTACTGGAAGACCGCTATCAGGTCTCCCCGGAGCCTCCTCCAGGCTGAACAGCCCCAACTCTCTCAGCCTGTCTTCATAGGACAGGTGCTACAGCCCTCTGACCACCTTCGTGGCCCTCCTCTGGACCCTCTCCAACTGGTCCATGTCCTTCTTACGTTGGGGACTCCAGAACTGGACACAGTACTCCAGGTGGGGTCTCACCAGAGCAGAGTAGAGGGGGAGAATCACCTCCCTCGACCTGCTGGCCATGCTCCTGTTGATGCAGCCCAGGATGCGGTTGGCTTTCTGGGCCGCAAGGGCGCATTGCCGGCTCATGTTGAGCCTCTTGTCCACCATCACCCCCAAGTCCTTCTCCTCAGGGCTGCTCTCGATCCATTCTCTGCCCAGCCTGTATTTATGCCTAGTCAATTTCTTGAAGGAAGTCTGCAGTTCCCTAATTCTGTTAATTTCACTCTATCCATTTTATACTCAGTGTTTTTAATGGAACATCGCCATTGATAAAGGGACATTTCCTATCCACACAGTGCATTCAATCTAGTCCTTGCATCCATTTTCTGGGATGACCCGAGAGTTCAATAAAAAAAGAGGTTTGATATTAGGAGTTCGAGCTTGTGCTAAAAAGTACATCACATGTATGCTACCTGTGACTTTCTTAACAGTTTGGGCTGTATTGCTTAGCTTGCTGAGACCCACTGTCAAATAGAAATATTGTCCATACAGACACCAGTTCTGATAAATGTCAATATAATTCAAATCTGTATTTCCAACACAAAACTTCTAAACACAATGGAATACGTCATTCAGAATCTTAGCCTGGATTTGGATTCTTAGTTCTTAATAGAATTCTCTCTCCAATCAGAAGTAAATCAAATCTTAATGTCCCCACTACTCGGCCAAATGGCTTGATATGTCAAAGTGGTTTTGAGAATCATGGCCTACATTGACTCTTCACTTGCTGTGTATGTCAAGCTTCCTTCTGGAAATGCTAAATTAGTTTTTTATTGACATTATTCTTCCGTCAGTGTGAGATTAATTACAATTATTTTGGTAGCATGAGCTTCAGCTCTGAACTGCTAAATGAATTATTTTGTTAACTCTTTGCTTAATTTCATCTGTAGATTGCGATAAATTAATAATACTTAGCTCTTGTTGCATACTTCAGAAATTGCCTCGTCTTTAATCCAAAAGTTGAATGAAAACTGTTTGCTTTTGAAATTACCACTGCTATTGATTTCCTTCCAGAATGAACACTAAGCATTTTTCACTTAGCTTTCTAATAATCTGATGAGATGTTACTCCATGACAGGAAACACTATAGTTTTCTTCATTAGCTTCTTATACAAACATTTCTCAAAAGAAGTTCAAATGCTCAGCAAATTAATTCACAAATTCCCCTTGATTGACTATTTTATTAAATCTTGCAGAGAATTCTGATGGGCTTTAGAAATAAGATATTCTTAGAAGCTACATAATGTGTCATCTAGCAGCCACACTAATCATTTTCCATTAATTTACATTTTGAAGCTATATTCTTATCAAAATGACTAATGATTTATGCTTTTAAAAATTTTTATTTTTTCAAAATAAGAACTGGATGTGAACAAGTAAATGAGGTGGTGGTAAATGTAAAATGCACTAAAGGATATGATCCTTCATACGAAATATCACTAAGCTGTCACACTCCTCTCATTAAGCTGTTTCAAAAGGGTCCTCTCTTCAGTTCTTAGCAAAGAGGCCAGAAAGCCGGCAACCTGTTTGCCTAATGAGAACAGGAATGGGCGGGAAGGCAATTGTTATAGACAAAAAAAGAAATAATAAAGTTGAGCAGTTTCACTTGATTTCATTTACTGCCAATTAAAAAAATTTACTGCTTCTGGTGTTGAGAAATAAAACCAACCAACCAACCAAACACACCTTGGCTCCCCTCTGTCCACCTCTCCTTCTCTCTGTCAGGTTTACAGTCCCCTAAGTAGCAGGTCCTGAAGAACAGCATGTGGTGCTTTTCGGGGATGGTTTATTATATGTGAGGGTACTCAGTTGGTGAGGAGATAGGGTCACTTGGCTGAGGTTACGGCAGGGATGAGGGCATGAGTGAGAGCCTGGGCAAGTTTGGCAGAGAATACTGCCGTACTGTATTCTCTTCTGTATGCTATATGCATGCCTCACCTTGGTGGTATGCTCACCTTGGTGGTATGCCTCAACAAGGCTATTCTTAATTAATGTATTTTTTTGTAAGCAGTTATAGATGCTCAGCTGTGTTCAGTATAATTTTTCATTTCTGTGTATTATAGCCTTTGGACATCCTTATTCAGTCATTGGTAGGTCCAGTGGTCTCAGTTTGGGTAAACATGCTCATGAATTTTCACTCATACAAGCCCGTTCCATAGATACATGTTTCTGGGCAATCTCTGGATTCTGGACAGACTATGAGGCTCTGTGGCCCGTTTGTGTAAACAAAAATATTTCACCGATCTTTTTTATCTATTACTTCTGAAAATATATTACTGAGAGGCTGAAACCACTTAAAATGCTTTCGGTGCAAAATTTTTTCTTGAATGGAAATTTGGAGTATTTAAAAAAAAACTGTTTTGGAGGCCAAGCTCCAACAACAATCAAGATGTTTATGATTTACATGGAGTGCCTGACTCGGGTCCAGAGGAGCCTGGCAGATGAGAATGGACTGAGCTGAGATTATGCTATTTACCATGTTATATATGTAGCTGTGCCTGCAAAAGAGCAAATCATCACTGATGTCAGGAGTGGAACTCTGTGACTGTAAGACTGGCACGGGAGGACTGGGGCTTGCTTTGCTCTTGCTGTTTTTGTGTGTTCTGCAAGTGTAAAAACCAGAGAAGTCTAACACACATAGAATGCTGTGCAGATTATTCTGGTGCTTTGGAAATTATTGTACTAACAACTCTCAGACTTTAGAAGGAAACATCTCTCCTATAAAACTGCTGCTTTTAAGGCCCTTCTACATCACTTTCCCCACTTCCAAATACACATGCAGGTTTCTAAACCTTCCCACCCTGAACAAGGACTTTCCTTTTCTTCATTAAAATATTCAATAATGATAAAAACATTCACAATACAAGCTAAGAAATTTTACTCATAACTTTATCTCAGAGAAGGAGGCTACAATATTAACTGCTGAATAATTTTATGTAGAAGTAAGCTAAACCATTTACTGGAAATGACTGCTTTGTGGAAGTGGTTTTAATAATAATTTAAATATATTAAAAAAGCACTACGATGAGACTCCTTAATGAAAACAGTTATGTTTTTACATGGAGTCTTACACATTTTTTTTGCTCTTCTTTCTGAGTAATGGACTTCTGTGCTAGCCTTTTACACCTTAATGTATTGTTCTTTTCCAATTTCCAGACATTTTAATACTCAGTTTGCAAGTTCTGTATTATTTAGGGATATTAGGCAGTTGAGTTTCTTGCCCTCTGAGAATGTCTTTTATTACTGAACTGTTTGTTGGACCACTAAGCAGAATCTGGAAATGCTCTTTTACAGAGATATGCAGTAGGAAGCTAAAGGTTTTTAGCAGATTGGGTTCAAATTACGTTCATAAAAGTAATTATCAAATATCAGTTAGAGAAAAGGAGGCTTTTTGTTTGTTTTTTTCCTTGACCTTCTGTACATAATTTGAAATCAACAAAAAATTTTAACTTAGAAAGAATTAGGGAGAGCTGGGAACTATTAAAACTTTTTATTTTGAGGCAAAAAGGCTGCATGCAGGAGCTGTTTGGAATTCACTCAATGGACAAGCCCTTGAGTGATGTTACATATAATGAAAGCGCACATATGAGTATTTATTGTAATATTTGATTGATTTATACAGAAGGGTTTGATCCCCCCAGTGTATTAAATCCAACACAATCTGAAAATGTTAGTGTTGCAAGCAAGATAAAATTACTGAGCTGTTGCCAGGAATTTGAGCCCCTTATCAAATACATTATAGTACTATTTTCATTTGCACTTTTAAAACCTAATCCTTCTGGTGTACATGGTGTACATGGCATTTGTTTGCAGGAGCAAGTGAAAGCAGTTTTCAGAACAAACTGAAATACTTGCTCTACTTTCTGCATCCTCTTCCTTTTGCATATCTCTTCTCGTCCTCCCCCTCTCCTTTACAAGTAGGTAAACTTCACTGCTGGTGAAATAGGCCAGAGGAAACCACAAAAAGGGATAGAGTGGTGCTGCAAAGTTGAGGGGAGGAGTGCTGGGCAGTGCTTCGCTCTGCAGAGCCACCTCCATAGTTCCCTCCCTTCAGCAGGGAGAAGACTTGCGGGTTCTACAGTGGATTTTCCACTTATGTGAGTATCCTGTCTCCTGGGCCTAAAGGCTTGGCATTAGTCATTTGAAAAGTGTGGACATCCTGGAAAATGAAGGGATAGCAACTATATTATATAAAGTCTTTCTGCAAGAGCAATAGCAAGTAATTTTCTAGCAACTGCTGTGCAGTGTAAGACTGCATAGAAATTAAAACAACGCTTCATTTTCATATCTGGAATAATATGGATGAAGAGATTGTCAAAGGGAATGGAATCTCAGTATTTAGATGTCTGACTTCAGGTACTTCACAGGTACTGATTTTTTAAACAGCATATAATCATGATTGCCTTAATGGTTCAAGTGACTGATATCAGTCTGTGGTAACTCTGGCTCAAGCAGTTATCTGTCTCACATTCTGCACTTTTATAAAAAAAAAAAAGTACTTAACTTTTGTAAATTGGCTTCCTATTTGTTTATATTGGTGCTTGAAAGATCAGTGGCAAGTCCTCCAGATATTTGTTGGACCAGCTTGCTGTAATGAAACTGGGATTTGATGACTTTGGTAAAAATGTCAAGGAGTGTTCAGGATTTTCAAGTCCGTATTAAGCCCCCAGCATTTATGAGAGTATTGCACATAGATGAGGTTTTTTACGAAGAGTGTCCTGTCTATTTTAAGCCCAGGATTGTCCAAGACCATCTTCCTTACCTCCACAGGAACATGAGTGATCCCTTTAAATGACAAGTGGAGTGCTCAGTAGTTGCAAAAAATGCCTCAGATTTTCTGCTGGAGGCTGTGTGACTATCTGAGTTTCATTTGTACATTTTGGATGTTCCTAGAAAGGTGGATGCAGTGTCAACATGCTTTTGTGCTGAAAGCCTTGATATAAAGTAATCTTCTCTTTTAATTGGATATGTATGGGTTCAATGAGTAGACAGACAGAAGGAAGGATAGAAGGAAGAGAAGTTATAATGACAGTAGCAAACATTAAATTGTATGTGTGCGTGAATCTCTGAGATTTAATAACATGAAATTGAGACCAGCCCTGAGGAGAAGGACATGGGGGTGATGGTGGACGAGAAGCTTAATGTGAGCCGGCAATGCGCCCTTGCGGCCCAGAAGGCCAACCGCATCCTGGGCTGCATCAACAGGAGCATGGCCAGCAGGTTGAGGGAGGTGATTCTCCCCCTCTACTCTGCCCTGGTGAGACCCCACCTGGAGTACTGCGTCCAGCTTTGAAGCCTCCAACATAGGAAGAACATGAACCAGTTGCAGAGATTCCAGAGGAGGGCCACGAAGGTGGTCAGAGGGCTGGAGCACCTGTCCTATGAAAACAGGCTGAGAGAGTTGGGGCTGTTCAGCCTGGAGGAGGCTCCGGGGAGACCTGATAGCGGTCTTCCAGTACCTCAAGGGGGCCTACAAGAAAGACAGGGAGAGGCTGTTCAGTAGGGCCTGTTGTGACAGGACTAGGGGTAATGGTTTTAAAATAGAGGGAGGTAGATTTAGATTAGATATTAGGAAAAAATTTTTTACAGTGAGGGTTGTAGAACACTGGAACAGGTTGCCCAGAGAAGTGGTGGATGCCCCATCCCTGGAAACATTCAAGGCCAGGTTGGATGAGGCTCTGAGCAACCTGATCTAGTCAGGAATGTCCCTGCTTCTTGCAGGGGGATTGGACTAGATGACCTTTGAAGGTCCCTTCCGACAGTAACCATTCTATGATTCTATGATTCTATGAAGTAACCATAGGATTTTTTCCTTACCCTTAATGTTATCACAAGACAATTGATTGTTGTAGATGAGATTGTCCTACTGCCTCAGTCAGAAGTACTAAATACTAGAAGGCTGTCGTAGTTCAGCTCCGATTGGGACCAGACTACGCAGTCTCTCTCCCCCTCCCCCCACCCTCCGAGAGAATAGGGGGAGATGGTATAAGGAAAAAGAGCTCGAGGTTTGAGATGAGGATGGGGAGAAATCCTTAAAGTTACCGTCATGGGCAAAACCAGACTTGACTTGGGGAAAACTATTCATTTATTACTAAAAACAGCAGGAGAATGAGACAGGGAACAAGATGACCTCCCCCCACCCCTCCCTCTTCCCGGGCTTAACATTAGCTCTACTACCTTCCCCCCCACGAGCCGTGCAGAGGAGAAAAGGGAATGGGGGTTGCAGTCAGTTCATCACACGTTGTTTCATGCCGCTGCTTCATCATCAGGGGAAGAACTCCTCGCATTCCTCCCCTGCTCCTTTGTGGGGTCCCTCCCGTATGCCACAGTCCTTCCTGAAACTGCTCTGGTGTGGGTCATCTCTTCCACAGGGTGCAGTCCCTCTAGAACAGCTGCCCCAGAGGGCCCTCCGTGGGCCACAACCTCCTTCAGGCATCCACCTGCCCCGGCGTGGGCTCCTCCACGGGCTGCAGGGGGATCTCTGCTCCTGCGTGGGCCTCACATTTACTGAAACCCCAGTAAAGCCTGTGTGGTATTCTCATGCTCCTTCAAGCAGGTACTGCAAAGTTTTGTGTTGAGTTAACTAAGAAAATATCTGGAGTTATCAATAGGCAAGCATCGCTGTAAATCAGTTTGAACAAGTTCATATAATTTCCAGCCTATGTTTGGCAAGGTCTTTATTTCATTTAAAATTAAAATTTTAAGAAGGCAAACTTTCACCAGTTAAAAGGTGAACAAAATAACTCAAAGTGGTAATGTTATTTATGGTTTAATTCACAGTGAAGCAAAATGTGCTAATGAATTAAAATAACAGCTTTTGGTATTGACATATACAGAAGAGTTAGTGACTTGTTCCTCTATTTCCCTTAAGAGTCACATGAATACTCATATAGATTTTGATAAGCAATCTGCTGAGTGTTAAAATGTGCTTTAAAAAGTGAAATTTATACAATTCATATTCATTTTTTTATAGATTTTTATCAGTTAAGAACACTAATAATGTAATAAGAGACCATAGCATGTAATGCAATAAGTATGCATGGGGTTTTTTTTTATGTTTAAAACTCATTAAAGTGAAGCAATGGCTTCTCTAGTTGGCCTATTAAGTTAAACATATAATGAGAATGAGCATAGTCAAAAATCAGAGAGGCATCAGGAACTGTTTTATTTGAATATTACTGGTCAGTCTTCAAGTCATTTAGACCTTGATCTTTAGATTTTTGTACTTTATTTCCTAAAGCTTCTATTTTTCAAATAATTCTAATTAAGTTAAGCATAGATTAGCTTTGGGAGAATATATTAATATTTTTCTTAGGGTAAACCTGTTACACAGGGTTCTGCTCTTGATTTTGGAGGTGGTGCTGTTTGTTTGTTTGCTTGTTTGTTTTTCTCCCTCCTCCCTCTCCCTTTAAAGTTCATTTCAGTTAAATATGCAGAATAAGAGTTTAGGTTTTGCCTATATGAGTTCAGTATCTAGTCTCAAACATGGAAGTGTAAGAAAAAGACATGGTAATGACTGCTGTGGTTGATGGGATGTTCCACAGGACAGTATCTTCCTGAGGCTGTGACAATTACTTCTATGAACAATTAATATTAGAAAACCATCTTATATATTGTGAAGTATCTTTTACTGTATTTAAGAAATAAATTGGCATCATGTTATGAGAGCAGAGCAGCATCACGTGATGAGTTTGCAGAGCTTTTTTCATCTCTAATGACTATTAATGCTTTGGTGACCACCCTTAAATAAAAAACTAAAGAGATGACCAAGCTTTCAGTAAGTTAAAAATGATCTTTCAAAATATTTTGTCCTGTGTCTGCATGTCACTTTATTTTTAATTTTAGTGTAGATAAGGTCTGCAAAATGTTGATGTTCTCCCCAGACTGCCTGTCCATCTGTTGTTTCTTTTCCACAAGAAGACTTATTCCTTTAAAGTTTTACCAGCTGCATCTATCTGCTCAGTGTTTTTTCTGTGGCATTTTCAGCAGTGTCTTCTATCACCAATAAATTATTGTATACTATCTAGATATATTCAGTATACTTGAATTGAATTCAATATGTAATTTTACTAGAGGAGTAACAAACCCCTCAGGAACATTTTGACAAAGAAAATACCTCTTTCTCCCCTTTTAAATTTGCAATTATTTTCATTGTTTACTTTAAATTGAAATGGTACAGCATCTGTCTTCTGATATGTATTCCTAATGACATTGTGAGATATTGGAAAACAGAAAAATGTTTTTAAGCAGGTATCTGTTGTGAAAATAAACCCTTAATATTGACTTAAAGGGAAATTTAGAGAACAACTCGATTATTGAGATTGAAAGAAAGAAATGATACTCATTCAACAGTAACTTGTTCTTGTGAAAAGACATCTCAGTGGGTGGGAAAGACATCAGCGGGGGCTATGCACTTTAGTGTAAGATTATTATGAGTGTCTTAGAGGAACAATATGATACCTTTATCACCTATAAATACAGACGGTGGTGGTAGCTGGGAGTTACAAAGGAGTGCATGGTGAGAGATGAAATCTCAAGAAGAAACTCATTAAACAAGATTATACAAATGACAGATGGGTAGCTAGTCACGGGACAATTTCCTGTCTGAGACCTTTAAACGTTATCAGACCATTTTAAAGAGCAGCTCCAATTTAAACATAAATTTAAATACTTAATTTTCTTGAGACTTGGTGTTTTTATTGTGAGATATGCAGAACTGGCTGAGTTCTAAGTCATGATCTGCCTTATGCTGGAATAACAAATAATTAAGACTAAATTTCATAAAATTAGTAAGTAATGAGAATATATTGTAAGTGTTAATCACCAGGTGTCATGTTGAAAAGATCTCAACTTTTTTCAGTATAAGTTTTAATCCAACTAGTTACCATTTTAAAAAGTTGTGGTTTGCCTCATTTTTATTCATTTACATCTAGTCACACACTGTGGGTAAAATTATCTACATAATTCAGAGGGTTCACACCAGGTCTTCCAGACCATATCAGCACGTGCAAGATAGCAAGACAGAAGAGAAGCTGAGTGAGATGCTGGTTTGGACAATACCTATCAGAACATTTTTATGAAGAGAACTGCAACATCCTGGAAAAAAAAAAATTAAACAATCTTCCTTTTCAGTGCAAAATGGTAATGCTTTGTTTTTCAAATGTTCTTTTTTTTAATGAAAAAATATACATTCTCTCGAGATAAAAACCTTATCATAGTCATGTCACATATAAAGAAACCAAATGAAAATACACAGTGTTCCATACTTCTGCTGGTACACTGGGGACAATGTTGTATGTGGAATTATGATTTTACAACAGAACAGGAGAGGAAGAAACTGTCTTCCAAAATTACTTCCAAGGACAGATCTTAATAAGTTTGAAAGACCTACCACTGTGTTTCTCTGATAGTTCTATGTTCTTCAAGTAGCTGCATGGTTTACCAGGAAGTTATCTGAATCTTCTTCTCCTGCAAGTAGAAAACCTGTGACTTTTCTGAAGTGACCTGAAGACCTGAAGACTCCTGATGGAATTCAGGTAGTTGTTACAGTTAAGGCAACAATCCCTAAATTCTGCTGATGAATCCAAGTTGAATGTTATGATTTTAATTGGGAATGCCATTTGGCAACTTGCTCTGTGCTTAAACAAATGTGAGACAAACCTGATGTATTTTAAATTATGCAAAAATTTCTAACATTTTTCCAAGGGTTTACCTGGAAGGTAAGGAAGTTTAAAACTTGGTCAAGACAGTTGATAATTATACTACTTATTATGGAGAGGAAGAAGCCAAGATTGACCACTGGGGTGTATATTTCCGCTGGATATTGTTTTGTACAAGTGTTCTCAGCTTTAGTCTTAGCACTTCTGTAATCTCACATCTAACTCTTATCGCAAGGCAAATATTAGCCTGCCTCATAACTCTTCTTTCTTCTCACCTCTGTCACCTCTTAACACAAATAAGTCGCCACTAGAAAATAATCTATTAAGTTTCAGAGCACCTGGAGCATCTGCAAAAACACAGCAGGGTAACATAACAGCATTCTACAGTTAGAAAGGATTGCACTATTTTTGTATTAGTGCTGGAAAAGTGTGTGAAAGAATGTATTTAAGATTATTGTATATTTTACACATATGAGACCTCTTAATATCTTGCTTTGCCCACAACTCTGTGGTTCAGATCCCAGCTCTAAGGATCAGGCCCTGAATTATAGACATATACAATATACATATAAAATTGAAACTTTGCTTAGAGCTGAGAAAAAACTGAAGATTCAATACTTGGAAAATGCTGATATTCCCTGCCCTTGATTTTTCGCATTGTTATTTGCTGACATATATCTTCTACAAGACAGGAAGAGAAAATTGTTTGTTACTGCTGATGTGGAGAGGGTTTCCTCCCTTCATTTTGCTGTTTCTATGTGTAATGGATCTCAGGGATGGGGCATCCACCACCTCTCTGGGCAACACACACATTTATATTTACCTATGTGTATATATTTATACAACTCCAACATAGATAACAGTCAACAACTGTATTTGAAACTTTTTCAAACACTTTTTAGCAAAGTAAACATCTCTTGAGACTAGAAGACCTGTATGTTGATAAAATTATTCATCAAACCATCAAGTCAGAGGTATTTAGATGGTCTTGTGTTTTAAAAAAAATGTACCGAGTTTATGTAAAGATGTAAAGATTACTTCAGTTAGAGTCATTATAGACAGAAATTTAGGATCAATGCTGTCACAGTTACAGACTTGTCATGAGCTGTTTTAGAAAAACTCACAGTGAGGTACCAACAAAAAATCTGTTTTTTAGTATGTGTAGTATTGATAACTGTGAATTGTGACACCTACTCATGTCAAGACTTAAGAATGACTTACAGGAATAGGAACAGTTATTTTCAGTGCCCAAATGCCCCAAAAATTTATATCAGGTCTTTACTTTAGAAATAGAAATTTTGTTTCTAGAGGTTTATGGAACAGATAGTTCCCCTTGAAGTCAGTGAGCATTGTTTGTCTGTGTCTGAGAATAGACTGTCTGTCACAGTTTTTCACTATGTCTTAGAAAAACTCAATCCACTGAAATATGATCTCCAGTGTACTTTGTCTTTACGGTAATTTCTTCTTGAGCTGCAGGAATTTTTTCTCATTTTCAAAATAATTTTTAAAGTTAAAATGTCCCAAGTTTTGGAGGAATACGTTATTAGAAACCTCATGCATTGTATTCAGATATTTTAATCTAACAGTTGTCTAAAGGGTCATCTGTACTGGGGTCACAGAATTCAGCTCTTGTAGCAGAAAAAATTAGCTTACATTGAATGAGATACAGCTGTAGTAGGAGCCTCTTCAGATTATCTACAGCTGTCTTGGGTGTTTCTGCAATAAATCATACTGTTTGGCATATATGTCCTTAAACTGAAATATGTTTTGTAAATTATTATATTTAATATATGACATATTAATAGTATATGAAGAAAATACATGAATACATCTTTTAGGTCCTAACATAGTGAACTCTCTGTAACTATGGATTCTTTTTCTGTAAAAGAGTTTCCTTTAGAAAAAAATAGCATTATTTTCCCTCTAATAACATCTCAACAAAATGTCACTATTGTCAGTTGGTGATGTTTTACAGAAAATATTTCTGAGAAATAATTAGTGTCTCTGGAAAGAGTATGTAATCTGGGACAGATTTGGAAAGGTGAAGACTCTTGTTAACTCCCAATTGTTTCAAATAGCCAATTAGATGCATTAACTGTCAAAGACGTCAAACCAAGTAAAATCAGAGCACTTTTGGTAGCTACAGGCTGCTTTAGAAATATTATTTGAGATATAGATGGTCATGGACACTGTTGACTAGGGACAGTCTACCAGTTGAGGTTGAAGAAATAATGTGTGATGGGAAAATAAAGCTGTTTCACTGCTGCAAAAGGGAGGAAATTTTATCTTTCTACCACTACTCTTCAGTTTAAAAGAAATGAGGGCTTTGATAAAACTCCTTGGATTCCTGTGTAGAAACTTGAATTATTTTCATGCTGAGGGGATGAGTCACTCAGCTGAACAGATGGAAAGAATGTAAGGGGAAAAATCATCCTCTGGAAAGGCATGGCAACAATTAAGTGCTGTGTGATGAACTGAGCAGCTTTTGGTTTTAGTGTAGTTATTAACATGTTTTGATTGATGAAGCTGTATCTTATTCAAGGAAACCTCACCAAGTTCTTAAAAGCTAGCATAAAAATAAGAGGGTGTAACTAAGCTGTTGAATTAATGTCCTGACTGGGGCAAACTGCAGTAGGAACATGAGCTGCTCAGATCTTTCAAATATTTGTAGCCCTGTGATGGCTTGGTGAACTACTTGTTGGCAATTATTCAGCTTAGTTTTGCTGCTTGAGGGCTTTGCTCCTCCTCAGAAGTTTAATTTTTAGTACAGTAGTAGGTGCTGAAGGGTGCTGTACAAATGCACAGTAAGAGTCAGACACTGCTTTGTGTTTGGGTGGAAAAAAGGCTGCTTGAAGGCAGAGGGAGAAAGACATTCAGAAAATTAAAATTACTCCTGTAAGTGCTCTCTCTTCTAGCAAGATGAATGAAAATTAAAAGGCTCCAGAGATTATTCTTCCCCTGCAGCTCTCCCTCCTGCTTCTTTCTCAAGGAATCCGAGCTCAGATGCTGGCAGGGCAACTGTTGAAGCTTGATGTATCAGTAATAAAGCCACTTCTGCCCTGAGGTGTGGAAAAGGGTGCAGGAGAGACATACTGATTTTTTACCTCATGTGAGGCTGGGGGGGGTGGGGGAGGGGTGGGCAGATGTGGCTGCTCTGTTTTTTGTTTGCATCTCTTTATGAATCTGGGAGTGTTGGTTGGTCTTACTCAAGTTTGGTGTTGCATTGCAATTAGACTCCTGAACCTGAGTTTGTCCATTCCCTTGGTCAGTAGATGTGTCTTCTTTGTGGTTAACTTCTCATGCTTATGCATGTATCAGTGCTCTTATAATGTGGTATTATCTAGATTTCAACTCCATAACTCTTATTTTCACAGGAGGTATATGTAACCTGGCATGAAAGGTAAACTCAGTGTAGGATAAAGCAAAAGATCGCCTCTCCCAGCCCATTTCTTTTATCCTTCCATAGGCAAACTTAATTCTTTGGGATGAAGTGGTCTCTTAGGTGTTTTCACCTGTGACCAAAATAACAAAATGAAAGAGTATGATTGTTTGAGTCAAGTAATTGCATTCTTATAGTGGCTAGTGAACAGCTGATAATTAACCATGCCACCATGCATTTAGTAGATGAGATAGTGGGTTATGCTTCTAAACAAGCAAGGCTGACAGTTTAAACTGTTCTGTTGTAATGCAATTCTGTGTTGCCAGTAACAAAAACTTCTCTTGGAATGCTGTAGATCTTCTTGGGCCCTGTACAGAGCTGTCCTGCCTCTCCAAGGAGTGAAGCCAGAGAACCTCTTCTACTGCTGTGATGGAGCCTGGGTTTGTAGGTACAGAGTGCTGTGATCTACAGTGGACTTTTCTCCTGAAATTGCAAAAAGTGATTGATCTTTAACAAAGGGTTCATTTAAGTTTATTCTGTGTTTGTTTCTGTGATGAATGGAAACAGAAATATATTTAATATTTTTAAATTACTAGAAAGCTTGCACAGACTGTTTTATTACTTAGGATTTGAACTGCTTTTGTTTGTATTGATCTCCAAAGGAACAACATTGCTGCCATTGCTAGAAATCAATTGTTGTGTGACCATTGACATTAAAATTATTTTTTAAATTATATAGTTGTGTAAACTTACTGTAGTTTTGACTTCTGACTGTCCTTGGAAAGTCATAGGAATAAATGTCAAAAGTAAATTTATTTTGGACTTAAAGTGAAAACTTATAAAAAAATAAACCTTAATCCAAAATATTACATAATCTAATTACATTATAGTCTCACGACTACTTTAAGTCAATATTACTGCTAAAAGTTATAATCCTGATCTTTTCCCCTCTTACACAGGAATCGCTTCTCCGCTCTGCACAGAGTGTTCCATATGCCTGCACAACTCAGTGTTTATTTAAACCAGACAGCGGAAGCAGGGTACATTGAGAGGAGAACAGCTTATCCTCCCATGGCTTTAAGTTATGTCAGTCCAGCTAACTTTTGCATGTTTGGCCTAAAAAGTACTCATGCTATCACAGAAAGAAAAGGGAGATGAAAAGCAGTATGAGAATGAGGAAATGAAGACAAAACAGGTCTACTGGTTCTAGTGGCAGCAACTCCTGCTGTGTTAAAATTGTTGAAATGACATGAAACTGTATCATCCTCTGTCTGTAGTGTGTGGAGACAAAGACTGCTTCTGTCTTCAGATGTTTCTGCATGCCAGCCAAAACCAGGACAAAATGTTAAGAGAGAATGTGAGAAACTTGCATCAGAAACAGCAGTGACTTGCACTTAGACAAGCCCTTTCATTGAGAATCATCCCAATGAACTTTAAAAAATCTAGGACTTGCCTATCTGAGCTGTTCTGGGCAAAGAGTCTCCTTTTCTTTTTCTGTGAACTTTGACAATCTTGTGTGCTGGGGGAAGTCACCACTTGCAGAGAGGTAATGTTGCATTGTAGCATAATCAACTACATTTAAAAAAAACTCACTTTGCAATTTAAGATTGCATAGTAGTAGCTCTGGTTTAAGTGATATCAAACAAACATAGAGCTAAAAGGGAGGAAATACATTATGTTCAGTAAAACCATCAAGAGATGGATTTGGTAATCAAGTTTGATATTTGCATAGGTTATGTGGCTCTCCTGGTTTTGACTGGGATGGAGTTAATTTTCTTCCCAGTAGCAACTGTGTTTTGGATTTAGTATGGGATTTGGGATGTGACAAATATTGATAATACACTGTTACTAGCTGTTGCTAAAGAGACCAAGGACTTTTTTCAGCTTCCCAGGTTTTGCTAATGTGTGGATGCAAGAAGCTAGGGAGGGTATAGCCAGTACAGCTGACCCAGACTGGCCAAAGGAAGTGTTCCATACCATGGATGTCATGCTCAGTGTAAATGTTGGGGTGGGCCAGTGGGCAGAATTCCAGAAATCACGTTCCAAAATCGCCCTTGGTCGCGCTCTTTGATCACTGCTTGGGATGGGCTATATCACTCATCAGGTCATCTGGTGGTGAGAAATTACGCATTGTTTTGTATATTCTATTATTATCATTATTAATATATATACTATTATTATTATCTCTTCCTTTGCTGTCCTAGTAAACTGTCTTTATCTTCACCCCTGAGTTTTACTTTTTTTTTAAAATTCTCCTGCCCATCCCACAGGGGGAGGGTGCTGGAGTGAGTAAGTGGCTGGTGGCTGCATGGTGCTTAGTGGCCAGCTGGGGTTAAACCACAACAGTGGCTTATGTACTTTGTTCAACAAAAATGTGAATTTATGTAGTTTGTATTTAATGATTCATTCAAAGATTATTGCTGGAATTGCAATGGCTAAGGACAACAGAGTGTTGCCATTCTAAGGCAGAGATGTAGACGGCAATTAAAAAGGTGCTGATTGAGCTTCTAGTGCAGTTTTACTATAAACTTTCAAGTTTATAGACAGACAGGTAGACTGTCATAAATACTGTGTCATTAACAACATCATGTGTTTTCCTTGACTTGTGCCTTTCCACTGAGTGGTCTAGCCTACATTTGATCATCAATTATTCATAGAATGGTTTGGATTTGAAGGGACATTTAAAGATCATCTAGTTCCATGTTCCTGCCTGTGGGACCCCTGAGAAGCACCACTCATCACTGGTCTCCACCATTGTTGTCCACAACTCTTTGAATTTGGGATACTAAGATGGGATATTAATTTTGCACATTGCTCTAACACAAAGATATTGAAATAGTTGGTAGTTGTGTTTAGAATTTGAGATTAAATGTGCTAGTTTGGAAAGACTATGGAAGAAGAAGTTGTACTTATATAGGTAGGAAAAGCCCATCTATGTTCAAGAAGCACTAAAGAACCTCTCATGAAAAAGTCAGTGGGTGATGGATATACATAGCCCAAAAAAACCCACCAAATCCCAACACCGAAAACATTCTTGCCTTTTGAGGTAGTTGTAGTTCAAAGTTACGCCAATGATGCAAAGAAAAAGCCATGTAAGAGTCTTTTCCAGCTTCAGAGCACTGTGCTCCTTGTACCAAAACTACCGCAGAAGTAGGCAGTGGTAGTAAAGACTGCTAAGTACTATACAGTATGGTCTGGAAATTGTGGAAGATATTATGGTCTAATAAACATGTATTGTACTAAAACCCCCAACATCTATAGTAAAAATAAAAAATATGCTATTTGGCAAGCTTAACCTTGCCCCACTTATTGGGTGATTTTAAAGATGCCCATAGAAATCCTATGAAGGGATTCTGGACATGTGACCTCAGATATGACCCTTCTGGCTCATAACCAATATTTAGGTGCCTTCCTCCTCCAGGTGGATTGATGGCACTTGAGGAGAGAGCATTTGCTTAGAAATTGTAACTGTAAATTTACATTACACTGCAATATTAAGATACTACATTTTGGGACAGCAACAATGCTTATTTCAATATCCTTTTAAATATTGTATCTCAGGCATGATTTCACTCTATGTAATTTTAATTGTAATTCTGTTATGTTATTTCATTCTGGACAAATAATATCTTCAGTATAAACACAAAGCTTTTATGATAAGAAAATGTCTTTAAAGGATACAGGTGTGTAAGACACACAGAGGCCTTGTCAAAGTAATTGAAAATGTTTTTATTTTTGTTTGGATTTGTTTGTTTCTTCCTGTAGCTTTTAATTAATGTTGTTGCTACCTCTTTTGACCTGTATACTTTTAAAATTGCTTCAGGGGAGGGGGCAGAAAAGTCACGCGGCAAAGATGACTTGGCAGTTTTATAAACCGGTAATTGGTAATCAATGTGCTTTAAGCTGTGGCAGAAAATGTAATAAACAATCTAGTCTAGAGGGACAAAGGATTATTTGTTAATAGTATAAAAAGGTCAGTGCTACAGTAATTAAATTAAACCTGCAAGGCATTCTAAGAAGTACTTCTGAATTGTAATAACCCAGAAAGAAATAAGGTACTTGACAATTTTATTCTATTGAATCTACCATGGGTCATGTTCTATATAAATGAACATGCTTAAATAGCTTTCTGTTTTAACAATTGATCTTAAATCTGCGATATTTGTTCTTATATTATGCAATGCTGTAAAAGCCCGACTAGCTCAGGAGTGAATGGCATTCAGCTCTGCACAGAGCCAGGTTAAGAGACAGACCATACCCTGTAGCGCCCACTGTGTCTACTTGCTTCCATGAAGTCTTGCACCAACGGCACCTATGAAATCTTGTACCAGAAGCTTTATCTTGTGTACACTGAAAAGCAAGTGAGGATCATCCTTTGGGTGGAACTGATGAATGTCAGCAGTTACACTCAGCAGATTCTCAGGGTTGTTTCAACTGGAATCAAACTGGATGTGTTGTGCTGCAGTAAACTGCAAATTTGATATGAAATACTGCTTGAGCGCTTTAAACTGCTGTGCTACTTGAATTTTGTGTTTACTACAGATCTGCATGTGACAGAGATAAAAAGTATGATGTCATCACGACAGTAACTTAATGAACTGCAACATGGATTGGTATGAGTGCAAGATTTTATTCTTTGTGCATTTAGTGTAAAGATGCACAGTTCCCCAGTTTAGCTGTAGCAGTATTTAACTGTAGCTCTTCTTGTGTTTTACGAATCTTAAAAGAGCAGCTCAGGAGATAGGTATCATTAACCTTGGGATAAGAACTCTGTGAGATCACTAATTTACTTATAAGTAATAATATATTCTTAGTTAACTTCATTACTGCTGACAACTACTTTATACTAATGAAGACTTTAAACAGAAAAATAAAATGAGAATGCATTATTTGTCCAGCCAGTCCAAAGGTGTGGAAGATTACTGAGGCACACATGCAGATAGTCCATGTTATGTATCTTGGAATTTTTTTCCTGATGGCAATGGGCGAGATCAGTTCTTGGCTATATCATGGCCAGGTATGTTGTCTGGATTACTCCATGCTTCTGAGTTTCTGAGAATTTCCCTGATTCAACACTGGCAGCACCACATCAGTTTCTTTTTCTGGCACACCTGGATTTCATTGGTAAGGGGAATAGGCCATGTTTAGGCTTTGTGAGTTTTCCAAGTTGGTGGTGACAGGTCACCTCAATTTCCATATTAAAAACCTACCATCTGAGGTGGTTTTTTTGGTATTTCTTCACAAACAATAGCAGTAAAAATTTTTTGCCTCACTTTTTTAATAAGGATCAATGGGCAGAGAACAGTGGGAAGAAAAAGTGCCACACAAAAATTGGGTGGTACAACCAACAAACCTGAGCTGTCATTTGCTTAATTGGTTTCAGTCAAGCAAATGAGATCTCAAATTGCTTGCATATTATCTGTGAATCTTGCAGTACGTTTCTGTGCACAATTCAGAAGATTTTGGAGCCTGGATTTTAGAGGGGAGAGCTAACATCAAAGTGATTGGCCATTATAATGAGTAAAAAAGAGGTTGCATACACAAGAGGGGCGATTTGGAACAAAGGGCCAGTCTGCTCAGTGTGTAGCTAACTAGGCAATAATGAAATCATGAGGATGTGGTACATCAGCTGTTTATGAGCATACTGGTCAGGGAGAGTTTCAGAGATATGGAGAAATCTCTCAGAAAATAGACAATTGTCTTTAAATTTCTTAAAGCAGACAGGGGTCTCCTGACTGCTGGGCAAGGTTTTTTTTTTTATTTTTTTAATTTTTTTTTCTCCTACTGTGTTTTTTGTATACTTGTAATGATAAAACCTCAATGTGTTTCCCTCATTAAAAAGTTGTCTGTATTGAAATTCCATAGGCTTCTGCAAGAAAGAGATGAAGTGCAGAGGGACTACCAATTCAAAGTACCTTAAAATCCTTTCAGCTACAAGTTAAGTAGGATTTAAGTCCATGAGAACACAGAGGAACAGAAATTCAGAATATCTTTAAATGTGCAATTTTTAAGCCTTTCCTTTTTCTTGTTTTGCAGCGGTGTATTCTATCTGAAATGCCAAAGCACTATGTAAATATTGGAGCCAAGTTGGTTCAACTGTGATTCTAACTCCTGTTAATTTTTTATTTTTCTTTGTATAAAGGAAATGCTTAGGGACAGCGGCTTTCACTGCCTCTTCTGTCAGTCCTTGCTCCCGGAACACCTTTAAAATGATGGGATTGTATGTTTTCCATTGTTCGTAGTACTGTATGAGAACAGTAGGCATGACATAGATGGGTGATGCTGGAATAATATTCCTGATGCAGTACATAACAGAGTGGAAAGCAACAGAAGACTAAAAGAGAATTAAAGTGATTGAATCTTATATGCCAAGGATTAGAGCTGGTGTAATTGAGAATGCAAAGAAATCTGTCCAGTTTAAACTGTGAGCTATCAGCCTATGAATTGCAACTGATTACTTTTTTTAGGACAGCAGTGTGGCAGATTGGGGAAAATACATTTCAGAATTACGTTTTATTTACAATATATGTTTAAAATGTGGTAAATAAACTGAAGTTGGAAACATTAACAGCATCAACTGAAAGTGTATGAGCCTAAGTGTGTGAGTGGCATGTGCTTCGAAATGCATGTGTGGGAACATATTGGATATGAGACAGCAACGTGTGCTTGCAGCCCAGAAAGCCAATTGTACCCTGGTCTGCGCAAAAAGAAGTGTGGCCAGCAGGTCAAGGAAGGTGATTCTTCCCCTCTGCTCCACTCTTGTGAGTCTCTACCTGAAGTATTGAATCCAGCTCTAAGGCACCCAGGACAATAAAGCCATGCACCTGTTAGAGCAGGTCCAGAAGATGGCCATGAAAACGATCAGAGAGCTGGAATACTTCTCCTATGAAGAAAAGCTGAGAGTCAGTGTTGCTCAGCCTGGAGAAGAGAAGGCTCTGGGGAGACCTTATTGTAGCCTTTCAATACTTAAAGAGGGCCTGTAAGAAAGAGAGAGACTCCTTACCAAGGCCTACAATGACAGACAAAGGACAATGCTTTTAAACTGAAAGATGATAAGTTTAGATTGGACATAACCAAGAATTTTTTTTTTTTACGATGAGGGTGGTGAGACACTGGAAGACATTGCCCTGAGAAGTTGTGGATGCCCCATAATTGGAAATGTTCAAGGTCAGGTTGGATGGGGCTTTGAGCAAGCTGATCTAGTGATCAACCCCCACCATGGCAGGGGGGCTGGACTAGGTGATCTTTGAAGGTCACTTCCAATCTAAACCATTCTCTGATTCTATGATTCTAAGAATCTGAATATTTAACTTTATAAGATTCTAAAATAAAAAGCATTGTTTCTACCAACCTGCAGTGACAGCTCAAGAAGCAAGATAAACTACTCTAAGTTGACTTTGTGGCACGTGAAGCTAGTGTTCCCATTTCAGGGCTACAGAGCTCAACCTCTATCCTATACTGAAGCACTTTGGCAAAGGTGTCATACATAGATGAAAAGTACACAGTGAAATTGTCCAGTTGTTATCTCCATGGATGATGTTACTGTGCACACAAAAACCTTTGATTACTTAGATTCCACTTTGCTTGGGAAACAATGGCAGGAACATGCAGTGTGGCTGTGGTTAGGAAGACTTTATTGCAGGCACAGTAGTGCTGCTTCACTCTTGCAACAATCTCTAACATATAATCATTGGAAGAGATGAGCAAATAAAACTCATTAGAAATTAATTCTTGGCTGTTTTATTATTTTACTATTGGCTTAATTATTGTACCAAGATATTGAATAACGTGATTTATCTATTTAAACTGGAATTTTCATAGTAAAAAATGGGAAGATGATTGCAGACATTGGTAGAAATCATTGTTATAGAACAATATATAGAATCTTCTTTGGAAGGTGAGGAAAGACTTGCTGTAGGTGAGTAGCAGCATTGGTCATGCACACAGTCCTTAAAGCTGAAGAGAGTGCTGGAGCAAGATCAACTTCTTCAAGTCTTCCTTTGTTTTTTGTAGAGCTTGTTTTACTTATTTTGGGAACATATTCTTTGTTCTCTTCATTGGGTTTTAAATTTGGTTCTACACGGTTCTCAAGTTTGCATTCTCACAGTGATTGATAGTTGTGACTTCTTTTTGTGTCCTTGAGGCACTCAGTGGGATGGTTTCTACTACCATCTCACATGTCTACTCCCATGAGGCCCTATTGCACTAACGTAGAGTGTGTAAGTATGCAGAAGGTCCCCGAAATTTCCCAAACACATTTATCTATCATTGACAATTCATTATGTACTGCTATCTAATATCCCAAACTGTTGTTCCTATTTAATCGTATCAACTGCTCTAGGCATCAACTTGTTCAAAAGAAAATTAGGTTTTGCTGCTACAAAATAGTATTTGTCTCTTTTAATAAGAACAAGTTTATTCTAGTAGTGACTCACACAAATGCAAAAAATCTACATGGCTGCCATAGGAGATTGTCACAACTGGAGAGCCAGGAAACGGCAGGAATATACCCTAGGCAATCCTAATCAATAAATACAGGATTACTTATTATTCTCTAGGGGCTTTTGAGAAAATGTCCAGCTCTTGAGTTCTATTTTATGTTTAAATCTGCAGGTGTTGAATGCAATGAAGACAAAGAGAATTGCAAACAACAATGGACTAGAAAAAGAAATTAAAAACCACAAAGAAACTTCCACTAGAATATACTTGTGAGTAAAGGTATCATCTGTAGAGAGCTAGGATGATGCCTGAAGCAAGGAAACTGTTAATGTTTTCACTTTTGTTCATGCATGCTATAATAATATCTGATTTTGGGGCTCTTAATCATCTGTTCCTGATCTTCAGCCAACATAATCTGTTTTTCTGAGGGGAGAGAGAATACGGTAGGCCTCCTTACTGGAATGAATACAGTCAATGGCTGGAAGCTGAAGCCAGAAAAAAACTCTGATTTAAGTGTGGATTTTGTATATTTAATAGTGAAAATTGTTTATTATTGAAACAAAATATCTAGGACAGCATTGTTCAAATTATTGAGCTTATTATAAAGCAAAATAAATGAGGGCTAGGAATTAATAGATGAATTAAGAGTGCCAATTTTGTGAAATGCTACTTTATGTAGTGATATTATTGATTGGTTGATGTTCTGCTTTTTGTCTTATCAAGACGTTCTTGGATAAATCGGTGTTGAAGGTTGTCTATAATGTCCAGGAAAAGAGATCAGATGAGTGTAGAATATTTATTTGACTGAAGGGTTGAGCCAAACTCATGTTCATTTTTCTCAACAGTCCAGGCTTGTTGGAAACATATTTGCCTTGATGCACAAGGCCAGACTTGTATTATCTACCATATGCCTCGTCTGAGTCACATCATATCAAAAGTTAAAAAATATAATAGCAAAGCCTCACTTCAACAAAACAGTATATCAAGCCTATCAGGCTAGATAGATGAATTTACAATAGTTATTTGACTGAAGAGTTGAATCAAACACATGCTCACAACTTAAAAACAAATTCTGCCTGAGTTTTTATTCTAACAGTCCTATGCTTCTGAACATGAGTAAATGAACCTAATAACCAAATGACAATCAGCATCCACTTGGAAAGTGGTCTGCTGTTTTTTTCTCCTCTTTCTCTAATATTCCCTTCCTCCCACCAAAATCCCACACTGAAGACTCTTCCCAACTTTACTTTTATTCTACTTCAGTGGTTTCTAGACTACACAGTGTTGTAGTATCAGTACTTTTTTTTCACTATAAGCCTATATTTGTGCCAGCCTGGCCATGAGCAAAGCAATGTAGACTCAGAGATTGCTCTTGTCCTGTGTTCCACTGCTTTAGTTCTTGACTAAATTTACAGTTCATTCCTGCTCTGTTCCTCTGCCTATTAGTTATCACTTGAGTTTGCTACTGCGTAGTGAAAGGCACTTACAATATATGCCACCCTTCACCTCTTCTATTTCTTGATGCTGTAGACAAAACAACTAATTGTTTTAGGCTGTAACGTCAGGGAAGTCTTGCAAAATCCTGGATTTTTCTAGTGAGAAAAAAAAAAAAAAAGTCTAATTAGATTTTAAAGATAAGGCAGTGATTTTTCTTTTCCTTTTATTTCAAACAACTGATCCAATTATTTTCAAACTAATCTGACTTTTCCTCTCTAAAGTTTGGTAACAAGCCAGTTTGAGAGCTACTTTAGTGAATGGATAATTATTTTATAGAGCTATAGTATGAGTTACTTGTTCAATCTCTTCTGAAAAGACAACATAACAGATAGATATAATAGGAGAGCCTCTAATATGTCATTTAAGCTGTTGCAAATGTGTATCAGCTTTGAAGTCTTCTTCCTTCTTCCCAGGACTTTCAGATAGTGTGAAATTTACTCTTTAATGTATCAACACACTGTAGTTAAGTTCTCAATACAACTCTGTCTACAGTTTATCAAAGAAAATTCCACAAAGATCTCCTGTGGTGAAGGTTTACAGACTTAAATTATTGCTTTTACTTAACATTAGTCTAAGACTTTTGTTGTTTTGTTACTCTATTGCAGCTAGCTGTTCTAACATCCTAAGACTTACTTAAAAACTGTAGATATACTTGGTTTAGTTCTGCCAGATTGAATTACATAGAGGCAGAGCTAAGCTCTGAAGTGTTAGGCATATTTGCATACTGGATCAGGATGAAAGGATTAAAAATAAATACAATATTGCTAAAAATGTTTGAAATATTGGCATATTCTATTTTAAAGTTTGCATCTCAATAGAAAGCTGCATTTGATGATAATATTCGTGATACTGCAGGCTTCTTGGAAACATATTTGCAATGATGCATGAGGTTGTGTAGCTGCCTTGTAATGTACCATAACACTTGGTTGAGTTGCATCACATAAAATGTTATGAATTCTAACATCAAAGCTTCACCTCAAGAAAACAGGGAGTTTTAAACATTTCAAGTAGACAGCTTGTTGCACAGGGTTAACCGAAAATATCTTCTCTTGAAATAGCCTAACAACCACCTTTAATTTAAAGCACCCAAGACTAAATCTTTTCTTTCCCATTAAATTTTCTAGTTGATTCAATTTTCTTGCATGGAGCACTGATTCTTGGTAGGCAAACTCATTTACCAGCAGACATTCAGACAGAAAACTATTGACTGAGTTTTTCAGTTACCTTCCTTTTTGTGGATGCAGCAGCAGCCCAACAAAAATTACCTTCAATTTATGCTTGTATCATGGCATTTCAACATCCTCTGCTAGTGAATGGGGTCAGCAATAAGTGGGGAATGAACAGTGAAGCAGTGGAAGTCTAGCACTTCTGGCAGTGCTTCAGCTTCTACTGAAGCATGCTTACTTTCATTTCAAGTTATGGCAAAATATATAGCCTGTGAGAGGCCGCCCATTCATGATGTGTGGGGGAAAATATTTTTGCCAAACTCCATTAGCTGAATAGTTCTCTGGGTGAACTTATCTAAGTTAGCCCTTTACTGCTGGAAATTATGCCAATTCTTTGCCAAAGTGCATATGGCTTAAGGATCTCCAAGGCACTGCAGCTGGGTAGATAGTAACGGAAAAGCAGCTTTTTCATTAGAGTGACTATACAAAACAGCTACCATGAAAGCTCTTCAGTATTTTGTAGGACTGGCAATTTCTCTTTCCCTCTCTTTCTCATTTGTCTTTTTTTTCCCTAAAATATTCTACATTCAGTAGTGACACTGACATGAACACCAACTGCCAGTAAATGAAAAATCTGATATTAGATTAGCAGCATACAGCCTCTGTATCACACAGAAGCAGGCAAGCAGTGCAGGCAATTGCTTTCCAAAGTAGGCATTTCTGCCCACAAAAAAAAAAAAAATGAATGCAGCATCAGAGAGAATGACAGTTCAATAAGACTGCAATTTTTTCCGTGGTTGGCTAATAGGATGCTAATTATTATACCTTAACCCAGGTCAATGAACTTAACTTTTATTGGAAATGAGATATTTAGGTTTAAAAATACCAAGTATTTAGTGCTAACAAATTTATATTGCTCAAACCATAGCTTGGCTTTTTGCATGAGATTACTAGGCTGATCAGCTGAGCATGTCCAATGTCCAGTGAAGTAATAATTTCGGGGATGTTTGCAATTTCAGTGAGTATAAATCAAATTTCTTTGGCCCTTGTTACATGGTGTTAATTGAACTGGCATTATGAATAGGTCTAGTCTTAGAGTCCGGGTCAGATTTGTATGCACGGGCTCAATTTCTTACTAAAGAAGTTGTCTATAATTCCTGTATTCTTTTGTTTACTGGACAGTATTCAAAGACTGTTCAAATAAATGAATAATTTATTAATTTATTTGCTTCTTTTATAACTTTCTCCATTGCGTACGTGAAACAATTGGGGCAATTAAGTGTTTAACAATACACTTTTTTAAGGTTTGTTTTATTAGGTAACTATAAAAGTCTGTTATTAGGTGGCTTTCAAATTATTTGGTTGTTGAATAATTCAGCCTTATGTACAATAGAAGCAGAATTGCTTCCAGAAGTAATGAAACAGGGAGTTATTAATGGAAGGTGCTAGATGAGGAGGGTAATTGGACAAAATTTCTGCAAATCTGGAGCTGGGTCCTAGGGAAATCTTGGCAGTCATCCTGATTTTCCTATTGAGGTAAGGAATAATGGTTGTGGGTATATATATATATATGTGGCTATATATATATATGTATATTTGCCATTTTAGCTAAAGAAGGAGAAAAATAACTTTGAAGGCATAGTTTAACTCCCTAAAGGAAAAGGAGGATAATGCAATATAAACAACAATGCATTTCAGAAAGATTTTGGTGAAATGCTGACAGCTACATTAGAATGTGACAAATGGTGACTAATACTGGGCCATGCAATGGTCTGTCTAGTGTCAGAACCTTATTTAACGACACAAGTGGTGGAATTAAGCCTATGTCTGTTAAATGTGGGCTTAATGCCCAGCACTGAGCAGAGCCCTTGACCTGTACAATAAGAGTTCCCAGAAAAACACCTATAGCTTCCTTACAGGGTGTGGGCATGACGGGAGGGATCTGAGCAACAAGGATTTATTTGGGTCTTTTAATACAAAAACTTCTGAGAGGGAAGATGGTTAAGAAAATTAAACTCTAGGTGAATGATTTTCTGTGTGGTGCCCAAAATCTTTGAATGTCTGCATGTAACAGCTGTGTACAATCTTAATTGTTTACTGGAGTGCTGTGGCTGTGGCCCTTATGGTACAAACTACTGGTAATCTTACTCAGATCAGCTTCTTGTCTGCAAGTGTAACAAAAATGCGCACTATTTACTCCATGGATGTAGCTTTTTTCTTCCAGTCAGGACAAATGGCTTTCGGACTTGACGTGTAATAATCCACATGGATGGCAATGATTTGGGCACATTCCTCTGAACTGCCACATACAAGCAGGTACACCTGACTATAACTATACTTTGTATATTGTAATTTCTAAGCCATGGAGGGGATGTGTGGGGTGGAATAGCCTACTCTAGCACAAACACTACAAATTTCTTCAGAGAGCATGACTGTTTCCTCAGCCTGGGTACTGATGAGTTAGAGTGGCATGAGGGAGATAATTGTCACAGAAAGTCATAAAAATTACTTTAGATGAGGTGATGGACTTCAAGGAAGTTAGAAAGCTTCCTAGCCATATCGTTCTAGAAGTTTTCTAGCTTAGGGCAGGTGTACCTGCCACAATAATGTGTTGTAAATCTTCTGGTAGCAATATACTCTTCTGTTCTCAGTAATTTTTAAAAATCCTTACAGGATCTGTGATCTACTGCATTTGCTGCAACTTGGGGGAAGATACTCAAACGGGGAAAAGGCTCTGCTGTGTCTGACCATCAAATATAGGCTTATAGTCATCATTCCTATAAAATGTGGAGAATCTGCTGGTAGAAATACTCTTTTGCCTTGCCAAACAGTGATAATGCCATTCTCCTTTTACTCTCAACATCTAAAGGCAGATAATGGTACTGTTGCTCTAGCTGCCTGGTGGTAGCTGTCAATGATAGTTTAGGTAATTTGTGCCTGCCTTTGTTTCTAGTATTTTAAAACAGATGTGATTGTAGCTTTCTGTAGCTTTCTGAGCCTGAGGTCAGAGTGGTTGCTTAGGATGCCCTGTATTTCTTTCCCTTCTAGCATTGGCTCCAAATAATTAGTGCATTTTCCTTTAGTTCATGGGGTTTTTTTCATATTACAGTGAGAATGGAAAGGAGAGGAAGGGCCTCTAAAAGTTACTTACATCCATTTTTCTACTCTTTTCTTCAACTTACTGGCTGTCTGACCATATCAAGTAACTAAGCCAGAAGATGTGCGTTGTGCTGAAGTTTCATGGCTGTTTCCTCGTGTTTTCACTCCGATACCTTGGCTGTACCCTATTTAAGGAGAAGGTCACCTCTAAAGTATTTTTTCACTTTACTCTTGATGCAGCTTTGTAATGTGATGCTGCCAGTCACAGTAGGACTCTGTACGGCATTCTGGGGAATACCAACACAACTGTTAGAGGAACATGTTCAGTAGCTAAGTGAGTAACTACACCCAGCGATGTAATTGTAACGGGAAACTGCTTAACTCAGTTGAGATATGAAAAGAGGGTAAAAAGTATGTATGCATGTTTTTATTTTTGGTACACCTCTGGTCCCATTGTGGCTGTCTCGTACTGTCCTACAGACAGCTGACCTTATTACTGAATTTTATTCAGGTTTTCTGTAACTTGCAACTATATTTTTGCTAAGCGAGATCCAGCCTACTTCTTTAATAGATCAATTGTAACTCATAACCAACTCATTGAATTAAGCTTAAACAAAAGGGCTTTCTGTCTCTGCTCCTTAATACATTTACAATACTACAAAAAAAACCTCAAAACAAAAAAAAACCCTTGCACAACAGCAAACCAAAACAACCAACCATACAAAGAAAACAGTAAATAAATCTAACCAGACTTTGGTCAGGGTCTTCAGACAATTCATTTAAAGAAATCCAATTTCTTACTGTTCTGTGTGTAGTCTATTCATCTCACCGTAAAAAGATATAACATTGGCAAAAAAAAAAGCTCAACTATAAACAGAAGAACATTTAAATTTGACTAAAATTAGCCACATTTAGCCATAGAGGAATAAATAGAAGAACATACTGTGTGCCTTATGTAGAGTGTAACAGACTGCATGTAAAGCAGTTCTGAAGCTGCTAGCACAGTGTTCAGTAGACAACGAAATTATTTTGGTAGGTGTTCTGGAGAAAAGCAGTTTGCACAGGGAACATTTGTTTGTTTTTCTGGTGGTGGTCCCACTTGAAATTTGAGTTGTTTTTTAATTTTCTTAAGTTAGTCACCTTCCATTTCCAATATTTGTGTAGACAAGTCTTTGCCTCTACACAGAAGGATATATACATTATACATGACTCCACTGGCTTCCAGGGAACAAGGCGCTGCCTAAAAACAAGACACAAATATCATCCAAGAATGGTAGAAGCAAGAGTAAATGTCATAGAGGGGCAAGACTGTAAGCCTATGTGCAAGATTACTATGACTTTACTAATTTTTTGTTTACCTGTGGATTTATTAAATTATTTCAGAATTTCCTTACTCTATCCACGCTACAACATGCTTTTAAATAGGAGATGCAAAATAAAATATGGCACCAGATAAGTGTCTAAAACTGCTAACTTCTAAAAACAAAGATCATGATTGCTAAGTTTATACCATCCTCCCTGCTCACCTTGTATAAAATCTTGATTGAAAACAACCACCTTGTATAAAATCTTGATTGAAAACAACCACAGATGTTTTTGCCTTTATTTTTTAAGGTCTGCCCAGAAAGCATATACTGCTGGAGATCCAAGTGACTTGGAAATTTCTTCAAGTTTTTATTAGGAAACATATGACCAGTCAATACTACTGTCTTAGTGCAGTAGAAATATACTTCGTTTTAAACCTGACTGAAAAAACCCCAGCAACAGGTATTTGTTTCTTGGAAGCAACATTTTGAAAAGGAAAAAGTATAGAGTGTTCTAACTAACATTAAAATAATAGCAGAATTTGCACCAAATATGGAAGAATGCTGTTTATATAAAAAAATGGGTAATTTTTCTGTTTGCAAATGTTACTTAAACAGTTCTTAGTATCAGCAAATCAGAATACACTCAGTTAATGTCCACTATCGAAATAAACTAACTGAAGGCAGATTTGGTTTTGTCATTCCTGTGTCTAAATATTGGGTAATGGCTTTATGCCATGTTCTGTCTACATTTTACAGTAAAAGTGTTCTTAGGTGCTTAAACTTGTCATTTTGCCACACTTTGTGGCAAAACTCTAAACACTGTCGTGGAGTGTAAAATTAAAAAAAAAAACAAACAAGAAAAAAGTACAACAGAGAATCCACAAAAGCAGGACATGAAAAACCAGTTGTAGAGATGGGCATGTCTCCTCATGTTTTGGAGAAAGAAGTCTCATCAGTTCTCTAAATGAAAAAGAGCAGGTATTACATGTTGGACGGTATTGAGTAAGACAGCTTTTTGGTGGAAGACATAACAAGGGATTTGAAGCCATCCTAACCCGAAGATTGGTCTTAGTGCGCCCATGTCAATTATCTTCTAGCAACATCTTTCTTTAAAAATATGTAAAGCTAGTTTTTCTGCTATGTCTTTAATATGAGAATATTAATCTACATGGAAGCAGTGCTACAGGGCCTGTATTATTCAAGGTTGTGAAATGCATATGAGTGGCACTTTTGTAGCTTGTTTTTGACTTCTGTTTTTCTATTTTTTTCAAGGATACACATAATATAATTGTAAATATAATTATAAATTTCTCAACTCAAATAAAGGTAATGGTTTCAAAATACAGGAAGGTAGATTTAGATATCTAGTCTATAGACTAGATATTAGGAAAAATTTTTTTTACAATGAGGGTTGTAGAACATGGGAACAGGTTGCCCAGAGAGGTGGTAGATGCCACATCCCTGGAAACATTCAAGGCCAGGCTGGATGAGCCTCTGAGCAACCTGATCTAGTCAGGGATGTCCCTGCTCCTTGCAGGGGGTTTGGACTAGATGACCTTTGAAGGTCCCTTCCAACCTTAACCATTCTATGATTCTATGAACTTTTATTGTACACAGAGATTTTTGGGAAAGTTATAGTAATGAACAGTACATTGATAATTCAAGTACTTGTATTTAAAACATGGTTGCAGGGGCTGGCTCCCATGACTTGTGATGGCAAGGAAATTATACGTCATTAGAACCTCTGCAGTTTTAGGGAGAGGCTGTTCTTTATGTATATCTCTTTCTTTTTGTCAAATATCATGGCCTTTTAGTGAATTCTGGAGTTTATGTTTTTGGGTTTTTTTTAACTATAAAAATACATAATTAATAGATACATTTCAGTGGGATGTGAAATCTATGTTTTCGTAAGAATGGCCATGAAGTATTGATATCTAAATCTGCATTTATGCACCTAATCGGCTAAACTAATATTAATAGAGTTCTGAACATTCAAGGGTCTTGTGATTTTGTTACTTCTATCCACTTTCAGTATCTATATTTGTTGTGGTTTTGTTTAGTGAAGGGGGCCTAAGGTGGTAGCTTCTGTAGGAAACTGCTAGAAGTCGCTCCCCTTTGTTCAGTGGGCTCGGCCGGGCCTAGGGCACACCTGCTGCTGGCCAAGGCCGAGCCGATTGGTAGCAGAATGTTCCATGATGACGCCTCTGCGATAATGTATTTAAGAAGGGGAAAACAGAAAAAAAAAAAGAGAAGAGAAGATATGAAGCAGCTGAGCAGGAGCAGAGGCACAGAGGGGGAGGCACAGGGGTCATGGGCCTTGAAGGCCTCATCCTTTGGCCTCTTGCCAGGCGGCTGACCGGGCCCGACTCGGCCCAGCCCAGCTGCAAGAAGTGGAGAGGAGATGAGATGGATGATGTGAAGAGATTCTGAGAGGCATCTGCCAGACTGTTGTGAAGAACTTTTCTTGTGAGAGGAACGGCTGCAGATGCCAAGGTCAGTGAAGAAGGAGGGGGAGGAGTAATGTGACTCCTGGCCAGGATTCCCCTGCAGCCTGTGGTGATGATCATGGTGGAGCAGGTTGTCCCCCTGCAGCCCATGGAGGTCCATGGAGGAGCAGAGATCCACTTGGAGACCGTGGAGGACCCCACACTGGGGCAGGCGGATGCCTGAATGCGTCTGTGGCCTGTGGAGGGCCTGCTGGGGCAGCCATTCTGGAGAGACCGCACTCCATGGAAGAGATGACCCACACCAGAGCAATTTCATGAAGGACTGTGGTGTATTGGTGGGGCCCCACAATGGAGCAGGGGAGGAATGTGAGGAATTCCTCCCCCGACCCTGAAGCAGCGGTGTAAAACAACGTGTGATGAACTGACCACAACCACCATTTCCTCTTCCCCACTGTGCCGCTTGGGGGAGGGGAAGGTAGTAGAGATAATGTTAAGCTTGGGAAGAGGGAAGGGTGGGGAGGAAGTTTATCTTGTTTCTCTGTCTCATTATCCTGCTGGTTTTAGTAATAAATGAATAGTTTTCCCCAAGTCGAGTCTATTTTTGCCCATGATGGTAACTTTAAGGATTTCTCCCTGTCCTTATCTCAAACCTTGAGCCGTTTTTTTCTTATATTATCTCCCCCCTGTTCTCTCGGAGGGTGGGGGGAGTGAGAGATAGACTGCGTAGTCTGGTCCTGATCAGGGCTGAACTACGACACAGATACGCCACACTGCGAAGTGGAACTCTTCCTCTTTTCCTCTCTGTTTGCACAGGGACCGCTCATTCTGTGCTGCCGGTTCACCTGCTTACTGAGCTGACTTACCTCACAAACTGTGAAGGAAAACATCCACTGTGCTGCTATCCTTGACTTTTTCTGTTTTATGCATACTGATAAATATTTTATCTCTCAGATAGCACTAAGAGTTTTTAATTTGTACTTTGTTCTAGTCTTATCCGACTTCAGTGTCGTTTTAACAAAAGTAAAAAGCAACTAGGCCTCCTCTCCAGCTGGTTTGGTAAATTTTTCTGCAGAGACCTTGACTATCTTGACTACCCTATCAACTTAAGGTATTCTCTAGAATATACAACAGCAGAAGTGCCTTCCAGTGAAAAACAGTATAAAAAATATTGGGGAATATACTTGCCTGACTAGAGAGCTTCAGGGAAACTTGTCATGTTGGGATCATTGCAGGAAACAGTTAGAGCATAGCCATTTTCTATGGGAAAAGCCGACATGTGGTCTTACAGCGTATCATCTGCTCTGCAACCCTACAAAGAGATTGGCTGCTTGACATTGGCTGTATGAGCTTCTCTTCAGAATTATTTAGTTTATGCAATCGTCTCACTTAGTAAGTTCTAGAAGACTTCATTTAAATATGGGCATGTCACAGTTTCCTTCTGAAAAGAAAATAAAATAATAATTAAAAAAATAATAAAAAAACCCAACCAAAACATTATCAATCAACTTTAAGCATGACAAGCTGAGCAAGAGTCCAGCATTTCCCCTGGCAAGATGAAAAATAAACCAACATGCTTGAACAGACCCTCTGCTCCCATTAGGTATTTCATTGCTGTCCTACTGACCAATTCCATTGTGTTGCTAACTGTCACTGTTGCTTCCAAACTAATTCCCATTAATCCCCATGATTTGATTTTGCTGCATTTTTCAAGTTATATTGTGGGGAGAGGGAAGTTGATTTCTTGTTTGCAGCTGCAAGGACAGTCCGTAGTATTCTTCAGCTCAAAACCGTGACTTCAGAGAGTCCACATCATCTCACACAGTGTTCAGTGTGTGCTGGTCTTGCTTCTTTTCAATAGTAGACTAAATTGAAAGCTAAGATTAAGGAGTTCGTAGATGATTTATTATGACTAAGGGATGGTTTTGGTAGTGAAAGAAATTGGGTACAAAGAAATAAACTATAAATAAAATAACTTCATAACTTCTATTAGTGTCTTTTTTAATAGTCTGTATGGTTTTCTTCAAACAAACAAAAAAACCCAGTCATTTTACAAGTCATGACATATAATTAAAAATTAAAATTGTGATCACATAACTGCAGTGTTCACAGTGTTGGGGGAACTCAGTTTAGAAGCGGAGGTTGCTTGCATAAAGAGAGAGACAGAACAAAAGGCAACAGTTATTTTCAGTAAAAAGCAGAACAGATTTTCATTTCCATGCCTGAGTTCCCAACCACTGTCAACAACATAGCGGTACTATATATTTTGACTTAATTTTTCAATTGATAGCTTTCCTTCTTCTTCTGCAGGTTTAGTTGATTTTTAACAAATAAATTCTCGAATTGTTTTGAACTGCATTATTTACAGGCATATAATTAACCATTGGTACAAAAATTAGCCTTTGGGGCCAGCAATTACTGACTGAAATACAATCCCCATGGTAATCACAGCCACCAAATCAGAAGTCGCATTCTGGGAAAGGAAAGTCATTACACCTGCAGTGTCTAGAAAACAGAGGTATATTAGACAGCATTATTACAATGTTTACTGTCTCAGTAATTGAAATTATGTGGAAGGAAGAATACAGAAACTGGAAAATAATCAGTTCTACATAAAGTTTAGTGTACTGCTAAAATGACACAGGCTTTAGCAGGATTCAAGTGTTGCATCTAATTATTCAAGCCACTTGTTTTCAGCACAATAAATATTACCTACATCCTGGAAAACATTACAGGACTTAGACATGACAGTCATTTAAGTCTTACAGTGTTTATTTATAAATATTAATGTGTATCTATAATCACTCATGGATATAAAAACATACAACACCTAGGGTAGGAATCATTGTGGCACTTGGAGTTTTGTTTTACAGCATTCAGCCAGAAAAAAACCTCTGGATAAAGAACTCAGGCCAGATGCACTCCAACATCACAAGGGTTAACCCCACAAACTAGTCTCTGCTCTGTCTATAATGCTGGAACATGAGCAACATTTGTTTTCTACCAAAATTCACTAATGCTGTGACTCTGTATTTTCTGCATAGCAATGTTGAGCAGATTCAATTCTGTTGCTTTCATCTTCTGTACTGATCCTTTTCATACTTATTTGCCACTAGGCCCACAGATCTTTAAATCGCTGTCAGAGTCAACTCAAGCAACCGTAAGTCAAATACTTTCCTGTGCAGTTTTGGTAGTATAAAAATAGTTAGACCTAGATCAGAGCCTCACAAATCTCCACATTCATCAGTGGTGCAGGAAAAGTCAGTCACTAACACCAAATATTTACAAAGTAAATTTACAGCTTTGCCCAATTCCCTCTGTAATCTCTGCAAAACAGATGGAAATCCAAAGTTCAAGTGCTTTTGCTACAAGATAATCCTTCCAGTACTATTTATTTTTGCTATTTTCATTTATTTTTAATCCCTTCAAGAGAAAGCTTCCCCTTAAAAAAACTATGAAGTTCAAGGCAATGCTTTCAAAATTTGGAGGTATTGAAATCTAAGTAGAGAGATGGGGTTTTTTTCCATTTTCCTCCAGAGAAATTAACAAGCCAACTCAGACGGAAATAGCTAAATAGATTCACATATCTAAAGACATATCATCAAATGGATTCCTGGAAAACCTAGGAAAAAATAACTACTCTAATCCTAAACTATGACAAAATATTAATGATAACGTGAATTTCATTAAAGAAATCACCTATAAATACATGCCATAAGAATAAATGCTGAAGGAATTTTTCAAGTTTGATTAAAATTTCTATGCACAGCATTTTAAAATTCCAAAACTGACCTTGAAAAATTCATAATATATAAATTCTCTGCTTCACATTAAAATCTAGTAAAATAAAATTAATATATAAAATCAAGAAAAGACTTGAATTTGAGACCTAATGTAGCCTAGGATTTTTTTTTTTTTTTAAAAAAAAAAGCTTTTATCTTCACATTTTCTTTATTTTGTTTTGGGTCTGGCTGCGATGGAGTTAACTTTCCCCATAGCAGCCCTTATAGTGCTGTGCTTTGTATTGGTAGCTAGAACAGTGTTGACAGCACACCCATGTTTCAGCTACTGCTGAGCAGTGCTCACAGAGCATCAGGGCTGTCTCTTTAGCCTCACTCCCCAGCCTCCCAAAGGCCAGTGGGCTAGGGATGAGCAAGAGCCTGAGAGAGGATATAGCCAGGATAGCTGATCCAAACTGACCAGAGTGACATTCCATAGCACAAGATGTCTGCTCAGCGGTAAAAACAAAGAGAAAAGGGTGGGAGGGAATTTGTTAAGGCATTTGTTTTCTGAAGCAACCACTATGTGTATGGGGCCCTACTTCCCAGTAAATGGCTGGACTTCACCTGCTGGTGGGAAGTAGAAAATAAATCTTTTTGCTTTGCTTTGCTTCCATGTGTGGCCTTTGCTTTTCTTTTTTTTCAGCTGCCCTTATCTTGACCCATGAGTTTTTAATCTTATTTCTCCCTCTGTCCTGTTGATGGAGCAGCTTGGTAGGCACCTGGTGGCCAGCCAAAGTCAACCCACCACATTTGTAACTCATTTATTTCACAGATAATTTAATAATAAAACTAGGATAGACTGTTTCCTAAATCAATTTTGACTAAGCTTCAAGTGAAATGTCAGAAAGAATCAATATTTAGACAATAACCCCAAATGAGTTTTTCTTCTCAGTCATGATATAAGTACGTGACTGTATAATTGATTTCCTATTATATTACATTTTCACTAATTTCCGTTATTTCTGTACCTATCTAGTTATCATATGTATTTAATAATACATATGGGACACTGGGCTTCAAAGCAAGTAATTAATCTTTTAAATAATTAGTACTTACATTGCTTCTTTGCCTCAGATAAGCAATGCTATCACACACAGAGGTAAGTGAGGCAGGTAATTTGTGTAAAGGAAGAATTTTGATGAGTGCAGTTTTTATGAGTATTCCTCATGCATCTGTGGGTAAATGGCTTGATCATATCAATCTTTATGGTTGTATTCTGATGTATATTCATGTTATCAAGATGTTTTGAACTGCAATGCTTTACTTTGGTCAAGTGAGTTTTTTATGAGTTAAATAGTATATGTATTAAGAACAGTACCTGAATCCGAAAGGATTTTAAATGGAAAGTATTCACATTCCTTTAAACTCTTTCAAATGTTGTTAAAGAGCAAGCCAAATTATGTATTTATTTTGAAATACAACATATTTTGTGATGGCCTCTTTCTTCTTGCACACTTTGTTTATAACAAGTCATAAATACAACTGAAAAGTTAGTATCCAGTGAAATTAACAGGATGCTTAGCACTTCAGAATATTGTTTCTTGCTAAATATTTTGCCAAAAAAAAAAAGTGAGCTGATTTTTTTTCATGAACACTTTACTAACAGGGTCACTTTTGCTGCAAAATATTCCATCACAAGAAAGCAGTTTGTTTTGGGACAGTCAGTTGGAATATGCTGACCTATCACCCTATAGGAGCTGTAGCCTGGGTGATGCATGGAGAACTGCCTTTATGTAAGCTTGATTTTCCCCTGTGAAAATGATGCACCATGATACTCTAACAATACACAATTTCTCAAGATATGGAATATCTTCAGAGGTATATTTAAATAAAGGTCCTTAACTAAAGTTCACATTAAATGTTAAGACATATAATTTTCATTTTAGACTACTGCAAGCCATTACGCAAGTTTTCCATATTTGTTGTAAAAAAAATCATTTTGACAGTGTCACTTTGGAGCAAGTATTCAACCTCTATAAAAATTCAAATGGACAGTAATTATGTAATTATACTTATTTTCAAGGTTTTCTTCATAAGCTTAAGAGGTAAATGTATTAAAAAATAAACCAGAATGGACTCTGGAGAACAACAGAGAGCCTTGTTCTTCTGCTTCAACTGACACCTTTGGTGAGCTTCTTTTTCCTTAAGCCCCTATTTCATATTCTGTACTCTGAATAACATTACCCAAAGGTCTTCTTTCAAGAGACTTTACCTTTTAATTTCTACGATGGAATGCTAAAATAGCTTTTAAAAGTAGATTTCATTAGACAACGCTTATCATAAGGACGGCTGAAAGGGAATAGTAACGATTCTTTTATAGTTTAATGCTGTTACAAATAATGAATATGCTGCTAATATTGTCTATGAACAGCTTAGAACACCTCCATTCTTACAGTGCCCAGAATGTTTCATACTTTTCAAGAAGAAAAGCAATATGAACTGTCTGGGACAAAATAGAATTTAATTAAAGAAAACAGGCAGACCATAACAAGAAGTACAAGAAAAAGTGTTCTCTCTATGAAGTCAGCCAGCAAAAAAAAAAAAAAGTCACTTCTGGATACAAGCAGGTCACAGTATACTACATTTACATAAAGAGGAACTTTACATTTTATTTAATCCAAATAAAAGCAAGCAAAACTTCAGCATCAAGTTATGTGATATTAGAACATGGAGACCTTGAAAGGAAGGGGGAATGTGAAATGCCATCACATGCTTGGTGGCAAACTATTGCAAAGATTTTGTTAAAAGGCTAATGAACACATGGGAAATTTGTGGGACAGAGATGACAGTGGGGAGATATCAAAAAAGTTCTCTTCATGGCACATTCTCTTCTATATTATGGAGGAGTTGCCCACACTGCATAATAAGTTAGAAATGAATTCACAGAGGCTGAGCTCCAAGGAATGTGATGGCTAAAAAAGGCAGTATTTTCAATTAGCTGCTATTCATAACAATTCGAGTTAGTATCTATGTATCAGCAACAGCAAACACCACAACCATTTTGAAAACTATTACTTTGGGACAATTCAGGTCTTAATCATGATTGTGTACATGTTGCTAAGCAATAGCAATGATTAAAAAGTGAAGCTTTATCTATACCCTTCAGCTTATAGCAATTTAACTTTTATGTAGTACCATCTCTAAGTCAATAAGGACTTCTGTGAACATTTACTCCAGGATAAACAGATATTTTTCAGCTTAACTTATGGTAACTGGCAGGAAATTCTGCTTAAAGAGACACTTTTACACTAGAGGAGTGTCCTGATGGCATAGTGGGAGATCACATCAGTGCAGTTATGCTTCTGTAGTTAGAACCATTGTGAGTGTATCAGCCAAATTCTTTGTCAAGTTCCAGCATATGACAAAAGTCAGCAACAGGGACTGTCTCAAGCCAATTATAACTCACTGGGATGTCTAATTCACATTGTGGATTTTGTCTAGCACATTATAGCCGATGTCAGCTGTGGAACAGAGTTTATTACCAGCTCAAAAGACAAAAGTACAAAAAGTGAAAACTGTTTTCCTTTGTCTTTTTGACTTTTATAAAAAATCTGTTTGATAGTTAAGATGGCATTCAAAATATTGTGGTGCATGGGATTCTGAAATAGTCTTGATGAAGAACCTAGATTCCATAATAATCAAAGTACAGAGTACAGGAGAACACTATATATTAAACTTTGCATTAATCTAGAGTAGCATGTTTATCTGCACACTCCCATGAGTATATAGGATGAGAGGTTATTGTTCAAATTAAAGAAATACATGCTGGGCACATCTTTATGTTATTTTACAGGAAGACAAAAACTTACCCATTTGACTCCTGAGCATAAAGGAAGCCACATGAAAGCAAATGCTATAGAATAAAACCAGAGCTTGCAGCAATGTAGATACCTATACTTATGTGTGTAAACAGTGCTTATTGCCACGTACAAAATGAATCTGGTGTTAAATGAATATGCATATTACACACTTCAAATTAAGCAGAGCAAGGTCTGTCTGCTGGCAAAATAATATGAAGAGATCTACATTCCTAAAAGAGTGAGATTTCACAGAGAAGAGCTGGTTTATTCTCCACTCACGAAAGTGTGACTTTTTGGAGGAAGAATCAGAGCAAAGAAATGGATTCTACAAGGGACTACGCAAATATATTAATGTAGGGGCACATATCTGCCACCTTTTGTGTAAATTCACTGTGACTGACATTTCTGGATACTCATTCTATAGGCAACAATTTTTAAAGCTTACACTGAGTTAAAGATCCTTTTGACATGATTGTTTATGCTTTTGCCACTTCAGCATCGAACTGTGCTTCCTACCCTCACCATGCCCACAGTCTGAAGTTTCACTTCATAAATTAATTAAACCACAGGCAGTATAGAAGTCATTGGCAGCTACTCAGCTATTCAGCAACGTTTCACAGAGCAAGACCATTATTTCCCAGAGTTCTGCAGCCTGCACTGGCCCAGAGTTAATTTAAGGATGTTGGTTCCAACCTGCAAAATGCTAACCAGTCCTAAGCCTTTGTGGTAGCTTATCAACTAATGTTCTTATCATAATCGAAGGAGGATTCTGGAAAGATACTTAAAAAAAAATACATAAATAATGAAATCTGCCACTTGCACTTGAAATACATTTCATTTGCCCTACCAGTGTTCAAATGTAATAATCTTCAGAGCACATTCCAATATTTATAAACTTAGACAGGTACCATCTAATTTTAATATGGCTATGACATTTTCCAAGTGTTACACAAGTTACACATATAACTTCCTATAAGGTTTGGAGGTTGTAGTATAACTTGAAAGAGAAATATTTGTCCATTTGTCCGAAGGTAAAATTTCATTTTAACATATAATCACCTACACATGGTATTTAGTTGAGAATTGCTTTCAGTACTGATAGGGCAGTGGGACCCCACTATTTAATTCTCAGTGAGAAGCTAGCTCATCAGCTAGCTTGAAGTGGCCTAACAAAGAGAGGACTGACCACTGAGTAGCATTTGCTGTGAAAGGAGAAGCATTCTCAGCTAATTTTCTTGGGTTTTGAGTGAAGTTGTCTGCATGAAAATTGTATCTGCACCAGGATTCAGTATACCTCACAGATCCAGCCTCCTCCGTGTCTCCAGCACGCACAAGCATGCTTCAGGAATTTCAGTCTATAGGTCACTCTAAATCAAATTCATACAATCTGTCAATGAGGGAAGGGGGAAAAAGATTAGAAAACTGTATTCTTTAGTGTTTAACATACCCTCTTTCTACTGATATTTTCAAGGTTTTCAAAGCTAAATATATGCTTACATTTATGAAATAGAATCAACACAGTTGCACTTGCAGCTGTGGTCACAGCTATAACGTATTCTTCCCTTAAGGGCAAAGATAAAAAGGAGCCAGTGATGCTGTGTTTTCTATTGCAGTTTCTTAAGCAGCCTACACAAGAAAATTTTTTTGACCAAAACAAAACCTTAAACAACAACAAAAAAAAACCCCACAATCAAACAAACAAACAAAAAACCCCAAACCACATGCAAGCTTATTTGAGTCCTGCCTCACATTTTATGCTTGGCAGGGTTAGAAATACCTGTGAAGAACAGAAAAAGGGCAAAGTAGCAGTGGTAACCCATCTGAATGAAACTGCAAAAAGCATAGGAGAGTCCGAACACACAGATCTTCATTACACGAGAATTGTCATTCCTTGAGCAAGAAAGTTATGACTCAACACTAGTTATTTCTATGGACCTTAAAAGGTTCATCACATGCCTTGCGATGTGTTTATAACATAATCTCTTTTTCAAACAATCTTACCTTATATTCTACTTTCTGTCAGGAAAAGCATTGTTTTATATAGAAATAAATTATTCTGAAATAGAGATATTATTTCTGCTAGTTTTCTGCTATTTAGTAAAACTGTAATACCACTAATTAGGTAACTTTATGAAATCTGATATCTTCAGAAAGAAAGAAGAATCCTTTGATGACTGATACACAACTGAATGCCGCTTCTCAAATATTTTTGTAGTTCAGCCCTGATCAGGACCAGACTACGCAGTCTCTCTCTCCTACCTCCCCCACCCTCCGAGAGAACAGGGGGGAGATAACGTAAGAAAAAACAGCTCGAGGTTTGAGATAAGAACAGGGAGAAATCCTTAAAGTTACTGTCACGGGCAAAAACAGACTCGACTTGGGGAAAACTATTCATTTATTGCTAAAACTAGCAGGATAATGAGACAAAGAAACAAGATAAACCTCCTCCACCCCTCCCTCTTCCCAAGCTTAACATTATCTCTACTACCTTCCCCCCACACCGAGCGGCACAGTGGGGAAGAGGGAATGGGGGTTGTCGTCAGTTCATCATGTGATGTTTTACTGCTTCATCAGGGGAAGAACTCCTCACATTCCTCCCCTGCTCCAGTGTGGGGTCCCTCCCATACACCACAGTCCTTCGTGAAACAGCTCTGCCGTGGGTCATCTCTTCCACGGAGTGCAGTCTCTCCAGAACAGCTGCCCCAGTGGGCCCTCTACGGGCCACAGCCGCATTCAGGCATCCACCTGCTCCAGTGTGGGCTCCTCCACGGTCTCCAAGTGGATCTCTGCTCCTCCGTAGACCTCCATGGGCTGCAGGGGGACAACCTGCTCCACCATGGCCTTCAAGGCCCATGACACCTGCTCCTCCCCCTCTGCACCTCTGCCCCCGCTCAGCTGCTTCACATCTTCTCTTCTTTTTTTTTTTCTGTTTTCCCCTTCTTAAATACGTTATTGCAGAGGCGTTATCATGGAAGATTCTGCTACCAATTGGTTCAGCCTTGGCCAGCAGTGGGTCTACCCTGGCCCGGCTGAGTGCACTGAACAAAGGGGAGTGACTTCTAGCAGTTTCCTACAGAAGCTACCACCTTAGGCCCCCCTCACTAAACAAAACCACAACATCTGCTTGCCCATTGTTCTGTAAAACCAGTTGACTTGCACAGGCTGTCCTGATAGAAATTCTGTCTTCATGCATGTGGCCTTCTATGACGGGGTAACAGCATCGGTGGACAAGGGATGGGCAACGGACATCATCTACCTGGACTTGTGCAAGGCATTTGACACTGTCCCGCACAACATCCTTCTCTCTAAACTAGAGAGGCATGGGTTCGATGGATGGACCACTCGGTAGATAAGGAGTTGGCTGGATGGCCGCACTCAGAGAGTGGTGGTCAATGGCTCAATGTCCAAGTGGAGACCGGTCACCAGTGGCGTCCCTCAGGGGTCCATGTTCGGCCCGGCCCTGTTCAACATCTTTGTCGGTGACATGGACAGTGGGATAGAGTGCACCCTCAGCAAGTTCGCCGATGACACCAAGCTATGGGGTGCCGTCGACACGCTGGAAGGGAGGGATGCCATCCAGAGGGACCTGGACAGGCTGGAGAGGTGGGCCCGTGCCAACCTCATGAAGTTCAACCAGGCCAAGTGCAAGTTCCTGCATATGGGTCATGGCAATCCCAGGCACAAATACAGACTGGGCGGAGAATGGATTGAGAACAGCCCTGAGGAGAAAGACTTGGGAGTGCTGGTGGATGAGAGGCTCAACATGAGCCGGCAATGCGCCCTTGTGTCCCAGAAGGCCAACCGCATTATGGGCTGCATCAACAGGAGCGTGGCCAGCAGGTCGAGGGAGGTGATTCTCCCCCTCTACTCTGCCCTGGTGAGACCCCACCTGGAGTACTGCGTCCAGTTCTGGAGTCCCCAACATAGGAAGGACATGGACCAGTTGGAGAGGGTCCAGAGGAGGGCCACAAAGATGATAAGAGGGCTGGAGCACCTCTCCTATGAGGACAGGCTGAGAGAGTTGGGGCTGTTCAACCTGGAGAAGAGGAGGCTCCAGGGAGACCTGATAGCGGTCTTCCAATACCTCGAGGGGGCCTACAGGAAAGCTGGGGAGAGGCTGTTCAGTAGGGCCTGTTGTGATAGGACAAGGGGTAATCGGTTTAAATTAGAAGGAGGTAGGTTTAGATTAGATATTAGAAAAAAATTTTTTACAATGAGAGTTGTAGAGCACTGGAACAGGTTGCCCAGAGAGGTGGTGGATGCCCCATCCGTGGAAACGTTCAAGGCCAGGCTGGATGAGGGTCTGAGCAACCTGATCTAGTCGGTGATGTCCCTGCTTCTTGCAGGGGGGTTGGATTATATGACCTTTGAAGGTCCCTTCCAACCCTAACCATTCTATGATTCTATGATTCTATGATTCTATGATTCTATACCTTATATTTTAGGTAGTATCCTTGAGTGTCCATTTCCTCATTACATCTGTCTGGATATACTTGAAGGAACTATTATTTCTTCCATAAAAATCTATTCATTTTCCCCTTATCTTAATAGTATTCTATCTTTCTTCTGAATTGAAAACAAACATCATTTCACTTTCTATATATTTAGAAACTACTTTGCTAGATGAGGCAAGGTTTGTAAGTAAAGGTAATTTGTTTTCAATAGGCGTATGATACAGCTAGAAAAAAACAGGCAAGTTTATGGGCACATAAGCCCTTTTTTAACATCGAAGTGTCATTTTCTGCATATGACTTGGTAATTGACATCTTTTTTACCTCAAGAAGCACAAAATCCTCCATGTCCCACTCCTCTTTGGTTATTTATTTAATGTCTCAAAAAAAATCCATTACACTATGCTTTTATTCTGCATTCATCTGGGAGTTATCATAGAAATTCATACATCTTATTACTGCCACTTCCTTAAGCAAAGCCCTAGTCACAGACCTGACTGGAGCTACTATTTTGAGGTGACATCTTTTCTAAAGCATACAAGTAGGGGGATCTGGCTGTGCTTAACCTACTGAGCCCAAAATGTTTTGCTCAACTTCTTGTACACAGTTTCCTCCATGTCTAGGTTCCTCCATGTCTATCACTCCATGTGTGTATTCATTTATCTCCTGTCACATAGCCTCTGACAGTGCAGACTACTTATTGGGCATATGATTTTGTATAGAAAGTGGAAAAAATTTGTTTATTTTTCACCCTGTAAGATGCAACGAATGCTTATCTGCCAATGTATGGAAATGAAATTAATTTTCACTCTTTCTAGTAGTGAGTTGTGCTTACTAGTGTTATTTGCTCTTTGATGTAATTATATTAATGATTTTGCTGATTTTGTTCTGTGTTCTGCAAAGTGAGTGGTCAGTTTGCTTTTGCTTTGGCCCTGAGTTTGTGGGCTTATACACCCAATGATAGCTTTTAGAGTTTGTATGCAGAGTGTAGGAGTGATGAAGTTGAATAAATAGCCTATGTCTGAAAAGTAATGTGATGCTGACATGGAATTTAAAATAGAACTCTTTGCATGAGTTCTTTAGATGTTGTCATACTGTTGCTGCTGTGTACCAATGTACTAACTGGTGGTCCTGAAAATGCTAAGAAAATACTAGAGGGAAGACGATACTCTTTAATTTTTCAGTGCTTCATCTAATAGCTGTTCTGTGGGCAAGAAACGGGAAAGAATTCTTCTGAGTGCCATGGGAAAAGATAAACTTACTCTGTTCAATATAGATATAAACTCTGATAGATTGAAATCCCTGAAACGGGCTTGAGCCATCTCTCCAAAGAGTCAGATCTGTTTTCCACTGCTTGTGTTTTTATTACCAGAGGAACCCACTGGCCAATCATTCTGAATCTGATCTGATTAATCTGAGACTTGTAGCTTTATTTCATAAGTTAGGTTTGTAAAGAAAGCCTATGTTATTGTTCTCAATTGAACAAATAAAGAGAAAACCATTTTCTAACTGGGGAATCAGTTGTGTTTCCAGGAGACAGAAAGGACAAGATGGGTTGTTTTAAAGTGTACATAAAAGTATTTTTTTTTGTGGATGATATAACATGGTGACAAAATAACTTAAAACTAGGTGTTTATATTAGGCACACAATATATGCTCTTCTATTGATGACACATTTGGAAAAAGAATATAATTTAGAAATGTTCTTACTGTAGCACTTACTCCTAAAGTGCTCTGCTGACAAATTCACTTGACTAGGTGCAGTTATGCAGACACACTGAGGTAATGTAAGATTTTTACAGATTATTTTACAGCACACTGAATGTACACTTTGTTAATTAATTACTTTATTTAAAAGTAAATGTTCAGACATTTAGATTTTAACCTTTTTTCATAATTAACATCTGTGGATATAAGTCTGTAACACTCATCAATAATGGCTAAAAAGAATCTTTGTTGTTGTTGGATTTTTTTTTTTCACAGATAAATAAAATAAACATCACTTTGTAAATGCAGGGAGGAAGTGAAGTGTGGGATGGATTGAATATCTGCCAAACAAACTGATGGATTACTCATGAAACTCAATTGTAAGCATTCTCAGAATGACTGGTTACACGAAAACAAAGCTATTTAAATAAATGAAAAGATATGATTGATTTGACAAATATGTTGAGTTTTCATATTTGTAAAAATATATAGATGATTCAGAATACGGTGAAGATGGATGAATTAAACTCTTTTAAGCATGTCCTGATTTTAAGATGAGATTTTCTGAAGGGAACTGTTAACACCATAATCTATCAAAATGCCTAGTCTCTAATTTTTGTACAATACATAATACCAAATATAAAATGTGTCTGAAAATATTCTGAATAGGAAAGCAATTATAAGCTTCATCATGGTTCAAGCTGTCTAGAAATACGGGGAACAAATGAGAAGGCTTAAATTTGACATCTCTCTCTGTGTGGCAGGAATCCATACCAGTAAGAGAGATAGTAAGCAGGTAAAATCCTAAAATCTTTAAAAAATAGTTAAACCAGACAAAATATGTTAACTCTGCGTGTCTTAAGTATTTCTTACTGTGAAGTGATTCCTCAAAGAAACAGTAGGCAAAAACATAGATTGGGTAATATATGCTGAATGGAAATAAAAATAAATTGATAGTGGGTTCTGGAAGAGACAATTCTGTCCTGGTCATAGTGGATGCAGTTGAGGGTCTGGGGAAAGACCTTGTGACTTCTGATAGTCTGGAATTAAAACTCGATAGAAACTAGAATTTGCTGAGTTGGGTTGTTACATTAATGACAGTTGTCTCTAGTCTGGGAAACCAGTTATGCAGGCTGAACAATGCCTGATACTGTAGGTGATTACAGAGAAACCAAACAGTACATGAAAATAAGCTTAAAGCAAAAAGTGGTGTGGATAAAGATTGAAAATATCTTCCGTGTCATGGAAGCTGGGTAAATGTAGAGGTGTGTATTATTTAAATTTAATTTGCTATGGACTAAATTAAACAAAAAACAGTTACGCCAGAAGCTTAGGAAAAGATTTTTACAATGTGGGTGGTGGAACACTGGAACAGGTTGCCCAGAGAGGTGGTTGATGCCCCATCCCTGGAAACATTCAAGGCCAGGTTGGATGGGGTTCTGAGCAACCTGATCTGGTTGGAGATGTCCTTGCTCCCTGTTCTTGTAGGGGGTTGGACTAGACGACCTTTAAAAGTGCCTTCCAACTGAAACAATTCTATGAGTCTAAGCACCCTGGACCTATAGCTGCAACTACAGAGTTTTTACCCTGTCCAAGAATGTTGTTTTCAATGAAAAGTTGTAGATTGCAGCTGAGCTGTGAATTTTGAGCGAATTTAAGTGTTCTTGCAGCTTGCATGTAGATAAAGGGAGAACCAAAGTTCTTGGAGCAGATAAAGGGTGAGAGAGACAGGGCCTTTGGATTTTAGGGTCTTTGAAATCTGCAGCTTGCTCACAGTCTCAGTAATCCACCTGGGGTTTCTATCTTGAGCTTCTGCTGCTTTTCTTTGTTCTGTTTAATGCAGTCATTTTTCGCACTCATAAGGATGTACTTCTACCACAAGCAGCAACGGCCATCAATGAGTTGTCCTTGGGCCTCTCTTTTCAACCTTGTTTGTATTTTCAAGGCCTTTGCTATTTCTGTGCTTGAACTCCGTATTGTAGAAGGACATACCCGGTACCAAGCTTCAGTTTGCACAAGGACTTCTCATAATAAGTTGATAACAAGCTTAACAAGCCACGACTTGGGAGACCAAATTTAGCAGATGGCAAAGTTAGGCTAAGGCCTGTGGCATGTTGCTGTCAATGGCAGTACTATTGTTAATGGGCAAAAGCATTTACTATTTTTTTTTTTAATTTATTGCTACTCAAATAGTGTATTAGACCTCTCTCAAATGCTTGGCTTTCAGTGATTCCTCAGGATCACTAGTTAAGGTAAAAGCAAGGCCATTATATATCATAGGTTCTAATAGAGTGTAGAATTGTTCCATTCTTCTGTATTTTTCATGGACAATTTCATGTTTTTTATTTTCTTTTTCTTCAAGGAAATATTTTTCAAGATTTTTTTGAGAGGATGTGTTCACACTTTAAAATCTGTGAAAACACTGCACTCAACTTCTGTAAAGTATGGCTTGGAGATGTCATATTTGATGTTAGAGTAACAATGGTTGCATGGAACTGCACAAAATAAGTCTGTATTTATTTTAACACTTAACTTCCTTGGATACTGTTCAGCCTGCTGTGCTACCAAAAAGTCAGTTACGGTGTTTTTTATCTATTTACAGCAACTGTGAATATCCATGCAACAAAATAGACACTCATATTGGTACATGAACTCTCACTCAAGACCAAGGGATCCTGACTTTGAAATGGCTGACATCTTTTCTTCAACTTCTCCTTCTTTTTGCACTGCCCAAATAACAACTACATGTGTATGTGTACTCTGTTACAGAGACAGTTCAAAATGATAAATCATTAACATTTATTTTATTTTATGTTATGTTATTTTATGTTATTTTGTGTTATTTTATGTTATGTTATTTTATTTTATTTCATTTTATTTTATTTTATTATTTTATTTTTGTGTAGTTGCTTTGGTTTGAATTGACTTGATTTTGTTTGTTTTGCTTTCTTTTATTTGTTCTTCTACTTTGTTTCAATTCTTTTTGTTGAATCTTCTTGTTAAGTCATAGTCAAAGTACCTCTTATGCTGTGTCATGGGAATATAGGAACCATGATGTGGATGTACAAATCAGACTAATCAGTGTTCCAAAACAAAACAAGCACAGTTGTTTCTTTTTGTGAGAAAATATGAAGCTTGCTCATTGAAAGTTTTAGTTGTATCTATAACACTTAAAGGTATTTCTAAGTAAATATATGCAGTCTTAGTAAAATAAAATTGCAAGAAGCAATCCATTAGAGACAGATGACAGCACACTCTACTGCACAAGAAACAGCATTATCTGTTCAGCTCATTACATAGGAAATTATTAACTGCCTTTGGTTAAAGAAGAAACTATTCCTGTGGAACAATTTTGCAAAGGCCAAAACCATAAAAAGAGGGATATTAATTTAACATCACCATTATTCATTGATAACGTGTAAAAAGTGCTTCTTATGTCAGATGATGTCTGTAAATTAATATTTTACAAAAGGATAAAGCTGAATTATTCACTGCTTTTAATATGTCGGGTCTTAAATATCTATTTTTTCAAGTGTTTCTGTTGAAGATTAATAACCTAAACAGGTTAGTTCTTACCAACTTCTATTAAAACAGCCCCTAAGTAACAAAGCAAAATTGAATGAACATTAGCGTTACAGTTGTGTGTTCCTTCCAAAATTATTAAAATTTATTACTTTTAAAATATGTTCATAAGTTGATGTGGATAATGTGGGGAAGTATAGTGTTCTTCAGAGTTTGTTAATCTGGAAAGCGGAATGTGTGTGCATGTGGATTTCATCCCTGATGCTCAGTATCATGGAAGGAATCTTTTAATATAATTTCACTCTTAGTGAAGTGGAACTAGTTCAAGGGATTTAGGGGAGAGGAATGCTCCTTTCTTTCTTTCAAACAAGTAATTTTGCAAGCATAATTTTCTTTTATATTTGCTGGAAGGTGTAAATAATTTGAAATCAGAGCTGTTCTTACAGAAATGGCTACATGACAGCTGCCTTACTGGCCAGCACCAAGTAGTAAATTTAATGGCCATGGTCTTTCAATTCTGAAATTCTTGATAGCGTTAGCTGAAGGCAGTAATACTTAATGGGTCAGAGACAGAAAGGCTGGAGGGATCAAGGCTCACATTGACCTGAGAATCAGTTGTGATCTAATACTGTAATAGTGCATGAATTGAGCGGAAGAAACATGCAGGGCAGCTTACTTGGTGCTGTTTTCTGGGTATGAATAAACTCGGATATTTACTAACTGCAGCCTTGTTTGTTGCGTGTCCTGGCTACATGACTCCAAATTCTATCCAGTTCCCCTACTTCTGTTTCTCTGTATTTCTTCCTTCTTTGTTCCTCTTGCTATGCCAGTAATGCCGTCCTTTATCATTCTACTTATGTTATCTACCTATAACATTTTCGGGTTTGAGTTTTTTTCCCCTTCTTTATCTCAAAGGCTCATCAATAAATTTCTTTAATACCATGGCAATTTTAGACAAACAGATATGGAAGCTACGAAGAAGTACTAATACTATATGTAACTAAGGATTTTTTTTTTATAAGATACAGACACAGATGGACCTCAACAGTATTAAATGTGAAATTCCAATTTAGAGAGCTCTAAACATAAGCCAGTTGGTTGACTTTTCCATCATCGACTTCCTCTTACTGATAATGTATGTGCCCTACATGGAAGTTTGATTTGAACTTCCATAAGCTTTTTGGTGACTTTGTTACATTACACAATATATCCTAATGTCCTAGTGCTAGGGCTGTATAACTTCTGTATGCAACCCAGGAGCAGTGAGCAAGTTGCTTCTGAGGACTGCACCCAATCCATTCTAAGTTGCGTTAGTCAAAGTTTATGTTATCATTCACACATTACTAAAATTGTTACAATATTAAATTATCCCAATTCTGAGGTAGCAGAATTAGATATTTAAATAATTTCTGAGGTAGTGGGAGTACCCTTAAACCTTTTGTCATCTCAAAGATTTCCTGAAGGAATTTTAATTTGGAAAAGCTTCTGTTATCCACATATCCTGTGAAAAGTTACAATTTTTTCCAAATCAACTCCTGTGATTATCATAAATTCATTAATAAAAATGGTTAACAGTCTTTCCAGTATTCTGAAACTAAAGTAACTTTGCAGCATATTTGACAAAATTTAGCAATGATAAATATGAAGATGGCTTCTAGGCACTTGCACGAAACTACTTTAGAATGATGGAAATTCTGCCATTTGAAATTTAGGCAAATCAAGGTAACTTATCGATGAAATTTCACTTTTCTCATCCTGCATACTGCCATGATGATACAGCCTTTTATGTAATTATGAATAGTTAAATAATTTTGGCTAAAACTTTCTCTGAAATTCACTTAAGACAGATTATTTTTGTGAAAAACTTCACCACAGAGGCTGAAGTACTACCTTGGCCAAGTAATAAGCAACTGAAAATAGTTTCTTAGAATGGGAAGTACTTCATAGGCTTAATAACAAATGATGTTGAAATCTGTATTGATAACTCTCCAATGTATGTTGGCTTAAGAAATAGGTTTTGGAAAAAGGATCCTGTAGAGGGAGCTAGATCCCACCCGTAGCTGCTCAAATAATTCTAGAACCATTGAGACGAGATATTTTTCCTGAAAAGAAAAACAAACTCAGCCACGGTCAAGAGGAAAAAAAAGAAATTAAGATTAAATATATTTAAATTACTAGATTCTACTGACAGAAATGTCTATGGATTTAGAATTAGAAGACCGCACACTTAGGTGAATCTCCATGCAGGTCTTGTGCCCATTTAAAACCACTACTGTAAAGCACTATGTCCACACTTCTACTGTGTTTAAGCTGTGCAAAGCTGCATGAAGAAATTCCACCATTTATTTTCTCCTGTTCTTCCTTAAAAAGGATCTGTACTCAAATTACTAAAATAATTTTGAGGATATAAGATATGTTCAAAGGTGCAAAAAATAAGTATGAAATTGTTACTTATCCTTCTGATTATCTTTTCAGCAGAACTCATAGAAGACCTGATTACTCTAACGGCTTGGCTTTTAATTTAGGCTGGATATTTCCAAGCAATGGAAGCGTATCTCTGTCACTGACTTGAAGCACAGATTCCCAAAGGTACTTAGAAGCTTAATGACTGTTGATATCTATGAAAGCTGAGTTTTTCAATACCATTAGCAGTTTCTGATTCAAGAGACTGCTTCCTTTAATAAAATCCTAAGCAGTGGAGGAGAAATATGTCTTTAAATGCACATACAAATTACATTATATCTATTGGCTGATTCGGGTTTTTATAATGCCTGTAGGTAAATTATCTTTCTTCACATTTTTGCTTTTATTTTCCCTCAAAGATGTTAGAATCAATATTTAATTTTTGTGTTCAATGTTCTTGATTTTGTGCATGTAGGTAACTTCTTAAAACAAGTAGAAAAAATGGAAGATGGGAGTGGAAGGTAAAATCTTTCACCTCAACAGTAGTTTAACTATTTTAGCTAGAGCTTCCAAAAAAAAAAAAAAAAGACATAATTTAAACATTAAGTGAGAGAACAGAATCCCAAAGATTTAAGTAAATGTAAGAGCAATTACAAATTAGGACATGTACTAATTAGAACATGTACTTCTGAGATAGTAGAACATCTCAGCATGTATTTTTGAATTACTCTGTATTAGTTAGCAGAATGATACTGACACAGATATTGTGACCAATCAGTTTCTGTGCAACACAGTGGAGTTTAACAGGATGTTGATCTTCACCTTCAGCTTTTTGAAAATTTTAATGTAAGTGCTTACTGGCTGGCTGACACAGTGTCTTTATGGACATCACACAAGCCTTTTTAAAACTGAAAGCAGGTAAGTGAGGAGTATGGTAGTGTAAGAGAAACAAATAAAGTTTGCTGAGTGGTGTTTTACCATGCAATGGCTAATGGATATCAAGGTTTACTTTTTGACACAGGATGTACAGATCTGTGTGTTGGTACAGGCAGGTCTTGTAGAAAACTCTTCTGAACACAGACGTGGCTCCAGCAGAGGTCTCAGATCTGAACCACAAAACACAGAGCACATCTTGTGTTGTCATTTAGCCCCACTTGGGACCAAGCTACCCAGTCTCTCTCTCACTCCCCCCAACCTCCACGGGAATGGGAATGAGAAGAGAGAATAGAACAAAAAGGCTTGAGGTTTGAGATAAGGACAGGGAGAAATCATTAAAGTTACCACTACGGGCAAAATAGACTCAACTTGAGGAAAACTATTTATTTCTTATTATTAGTAAAACCAAAGCAGGATAATGAGAAAGAACAAGCTAACTTCTCCCCCACCCTCCCTCCTCCCAGACTTAAGTTTATTTTCAATTACCCCTACCTCCTTCCCCTCCATTAGTGGCACAGTGGGGAATAGTGAATGGGGGTGATGGTCAGTTCATCACTTCTCTTTTCCACCGCTCCTTCATTGTCGGGGGAAAAACTCTTCACATTCCTCCCCTGCTCCAGTGTGAAGTCCTTCTTATGGGCTACAGTCCTTCATGAACTGCACCAATGTGGGTAATTTTTCCACGAGGTGCAGTCCCTCCAGAAGAGGTGCCCCAGTGGGCCCTCCATGGGCTCCCACCACCTTCAGAGTGGGGCCCTCCCCGGGCTGCAGGGGGATCTCTGCTCCTGCGGGGCCTCCATGGGCTGCAGGGGCACAGCCGGCCTCACCAGGGGCTGCACCTCGGGCTGCAGGGGAATCTCTGCCGGGAGCAGCAGCACTGCTCCCCCTCCTGCTCCACTGACCTTGGCGTCTGCAGCCGTTCCTCTCACAAGAAATTCTTCACAACCGGCTCAGGCAGACGCCTCTCAAGTTCTCTTCACATCTCATCTCCTCTCCACTTCTTGCAGCCGGGCCGGGCTGAGTTGGGCCCAGTCAGCCACCCTGCAGGAGGCCAGAGGGTGAGGGCTGCAAGGCCCACAAGGCCCGTGCCTCCCTCTCTCTGCCCATCCTTCTGCTCCTTCACCTTTTTTTTTTTTAATGTTTTCCCCTTCTTACATACGTTATCTCAGAGGTGTTATCACCAGTTGACTCAGTTGACTCAGCCCCACCCAGCAGTGGCTCACCCTAGACCCAGCTGAGCCCACTGGACAAAGGGGAAACTTCTATCAGCTTCTTGCAGAAGCTGTCACTGTAGCCTCCCCACACTAAACAAAATTGACACATCTTGGATCAATGACTAAAGGCCACAACAGGCCCTAGTAAAAAGTCTCTCTCTATCTTTCCTATAAGTCTTTCAAGTATTGAAAAACCACAATAAGGTCTCCCTGGAGTCTCCTTTTCTCCAGGCTGAAAAACTGCAACACTCAGCCTTTCTTCACAGGAGAGGTGCTCCAGCCCTCTGATAATCTTTGTGTCCCTCCTCTGGACTCACTTCAACAGGACCACGTCCTTACGCTGGAAGCTTCACAGCTGGACTCAGTACTCCAGGTGGGATGTCACCAGAGCAGAGAAGAGTAGAGAAGACAGAGAGAATTATCTCCCTCAACCTGATAGCCATCCTTATTTTTATACAACCCAGAATACCTTTGCCTTTCTGGGCTACAAGTACACATTGCTGGTTTATGTCCAATTCTTTATCTACCAGTATCCCCAAGTCCTTCTCTGTAAGACTGCTCTCAATCCATTCATCTTGCAGTCTACATTGATTTGGGGGATTGTCCTGACTGAGATGCAGGATCTTGCACTTGGCCTTGTCAACCTTCATGAGGTTTACATGAGCTTACTCCTTGAACCTGACACCATCCTTCTCAGTGGCATCCCTTCCCTCAAGCGAATGAACAGCACCACTTGGCTTGGTGTTATCCTTGCTGAGAGTGCACTCAATACCACTATCTATGTTGTTGATGAAGATATTAAATAGTATTAGTCCCACTATGGACCTTAAAGGCCAGCACTCACTACTGATTTCCACTTGGACACTGAGCCATCGACTATTAATTCTTTGGATGTGGTCATTCAGTCAGTTCCTTATCCATCTAACAGTACATCCAACAGTCCATTCCAATTTAGTAATAAGAATGTTGTGGTGGACCATATCAAAGGGCTTGCATAAGCTGAGGTAGTTCACATCTGTAACTCTTCCCTTCTCCACTGATGAAGTCACTGCATTGCAGAAGGCCACTAGGTTAATTAAGCACGATTTGCCATTTTTGAAGCCTTGTTGGCAGTCTCTAGTTTTGTCCCTGCCTTCTATATGCTTCAACATAACTTCAAGGAGGATCTGCTCCATGATGGTATCAGGCATAGAGGTGAGACTGATTGGTCAGTATTCCTCAGGGTGCTCTTTTTTAATTCTTTAAAAATGAGCATAATGTTTCCCTTTTTACAATAAGTGGGGACTTTGCCTGAATGACATGACTTTTGAAATACGACTGAGACGGCTTAGCAACTACATCAGCCAATTAACTGAATTTCTGTCTATGCACCCATAAATTGTTCAGGAATCTTGTAGGAATGTATTTATATATTCTCCTTTCCTTCAGTGTTTAATTTGGTTGAATTTACCAGGGGATCCAAATATGACATGTATCCATACAGGCATACAGAAAGACACTAATTGCACAAGACCATTTTTCGTAAAGATCTGAGTTTAAAATATATTAAAAGAAGTTCATGGACAAAATATGCACATAGTCTTTACTAGCCAAAATCAGTAGGTTTTGCTTGTCTGTTTTTTCCTTTTTTTTTTCTTTGAAGCAGGAACATTCTTTTTGACTTTTCCACCTTTCAGAAGAGAGTATGGACAGCTTTTATAGGCTAGTATCATTTCACAAAATTCCCTCTTAACCCTGTGTGTAAACCTGCTGATAAAAGCACTAAAACATCAATTGACAGCTGTTGCTCTTCCTGTTCCCCACTATAATTCAAGTAAGAGTGCTGGTATAAAATATATTTTAAAAGAACAAAAAATGGCCTGATTTTTTTCTGAGTTAGTTTGAATTGACTGGCAGGGAACTAGAGTCTTAGGTAATAGTTTCTGTTGCAAAAATATATGCTTAAAGAGATGGAAAGTGTAAAATATACTAAAATGTGGAGGGTTAATATGTTTATAGTGATTTTAACTGGATTCTTGTATCTGTGGAATTGCATATGTGCCTTTACTCTGTATCTGCATAATTTGTGTTTCATCTCCATATGTGTGTTCTCTACATAACTAGTATTCAATTGTAGTCATCTAAAAGCATTTATTCCTTTGTTTATATCGCGTTTCTGGAAATAAAAAAAATCTTGATTTGTCCCTTAAAATATGTTGACGATATTCTACAGGATTTTTTCTGTAGTCTGATTTAATTGCTAGGGAAAAGTACCTTTTATAGGCCTACTTCTTCGTGCTCTGCCCAGTGATACTGTTTCACACATTTGAACATTACAACACTCCTGCTTTTAATAATACACCTTTGGGAATGTTTACTTTCTTCATAAAGTAAAATTACTGGCTTCTGATTCTCTGCGTTACAACTCACTCACTGAGTTATTGATTAGGTCCTAATTGAAACAAAACATTACCATGGCAAGATGACAGCAGTTCCCTGATGTCATTATCTTCTAAGCTATTCTATTCCTCTACAATATGTAGAATTTTGATGTTCTTTAAAGATGTCAATTTTTTCATCAGCTGTTATAAAGATGAACCCGGTAGGCTTAAAATAATTACTTCTCTATAGAGAAGTAATTACCAACATTGTAAATCATAAAGCACACATCTCTGGAATATTATAAAGTATCAATCTGCTCATTTTTGTGTCTGTAAGAAAAATCAAAACAATACGAACAAGAGTTGAGAACTGAGTTTGATACGTTTTGCATCATTTTTATCTGCAAATTTGGAAGTACTTATTTAAATTCTGATAAGTGCATCTGCCCAGCCTGAACACATTGGAGATGATGTTATTTTCTTACATAATTGCTTCTCATTGAGGCAGTAGGAAGTCACCTGGAAAGAATAATCCTGCTGAGAACTTGGCTGGTTGGAAATTACATAGGAGCAAAGTTTTGCCTCTGATTTCTGCTTACTAAAACATCCACAGCTGAGAGGTGTGCCTACCTTCTGTTAGTTTTGGCCTCAGTTGCATTTAGCTGTTAAGTACTGTAGAGTTGCTCCTTATTGAGTGTTTTCTCCTTTCTTTTGTTTAGCACATGTATCTAGAAGTAGGACACAGTTCAGTGTTAAAAGCTCTCAGCTGGAATATGCCTGGATTGAGGGAAGCCCCTCAGTGATGAGACCGCATTCTGGGCTGCATCAACAGGAGCGTGGCCAGCAGGTCGAGGGAGGTGATTCTCCCCCTCTACTCTGCCCTGGTGAGACCCCACCTGGAGTACTGCGTCCAGTTCTGGAGTCCCCAACATAAGAAGGACATGGACCTGTTGGAGCAAGTCCAGAGGAGGGCCACGAAGATGATCAGAGGGCTGGAGCACCTCTCCTACGAGGACAGGCTGAGAGAGTTGGGGCTGTTCAGCCTGGAGAAGAGGAGGCTCCGGGGAGACCTGATAGCGGTCTTCCAATACCTCAAGGGGGCCTACAGGAAGGATGGGGACAGGCTGTTCAGTAGGGCCTGTTGTGATAGGACAAGGGGTAATGGGTTTAAATTAGAAGGAGGGAGGTTTAGATTAGATATTAGAAAAAATTTTTTTACAATGAGAGTTGTAGAGCACTGGAACGGGTTGCCCAGAGAGGTGGTGGATGCCCCATCCGTGGAAACGTTCAAGGCCAGGCTGGATGAGGCTCTGAGCAACCTGATCTAGTCAGGGATGTCCCTGCTTCTTGCAGGGGGGTTGGACTAGATGACCTTTGAAGGTCCCTTCCAACCCTAACCATTCTATGATTCTATGATTCTATGACAGTCCCTCTGAGCGGACTGTCTGCCAAGAGCTTATAGGTGATATCACAGTGACAGAAAAGTTGCTATGCTTCTGGTATTATGTGGGCCTTGAGAGGATCTGTAGACATGGATTTTGTCAGTGACTTCTTATGTTCAGCTTCAGTGCTATTCTGTTCCAATTGTTCCCTTTTCCTTATGCTTGTACGTCTTACAACCTGCCTTTATTTTCCCCATAGTCATCATGGTTCCAGTTGATGGCTCAACATTGAACTTGATAAAGAGGAATGTGCTTCTGTAATTCTGAAAATTTTTGATGTTAAAATCTTAATTTTGGAGCCTGTATGATGAAAAAAAATATCAAGTTGCTTATAGTATATTTTTCTTATGAGACATGCAAATATCCATTTAAAATGTTAATTTTGTCTGTTGATAACTTGTAGATGGAATAGAGTTTTGAAAAGATAGTGACATTATGGCATTTTACGATGTCAAAGCAAAGCTTAAAATGTTTGATTTATTTTATATTATTTCACTCTTTTGCTTATTTCTGTGTACAATTTCATTACTCCCCTGGAAGTAATTAATCAGCGAGTGAATAATTCCCCTTTCAGTCTTATAGCAAATAAGAACTATTGGAATGATTTTAATGGCTTCATGTTTCTTAAGCCTTGGGACCATGCTCTTTTCAAACAAATCTCTAATTGTTTTCTCTATTGAAAGTGGCAATGAATACTGTAACACAGTAAGCTTCTCCAATTAAGCAAGCTATTTGTCATAATTGAAAAAAGGACATGGTTCAATCATGAATGTGTTTGAGATAAAGTAGGAAAAGTTTACCACTAAAAAAAAAAATAATTACAGAATTAGTATTTTGAAACAGGAGGCTCATGGATACCAGCAGCTGTTCTCTCATTTTTCATTGTATGTCTCCATAGTGCAGTGCGTTAAGAAATGCTGATGGTGCTCTTTGCAGTGGTTTTGCTTTTCTTCATCAGATTATGTGTTATTTTGACTTGTTTTTTTTTTACTGTCACAAAAGCCAAATAAAGTATTTTTTCAAAGCTTTTCCTTCAGTGGGCTTAATGGGCTTTTCAACCTGTTACATTCTTTGCTCTTTGTCATAATATAATATAATATATAATATAATAATATAATATAAAGTTCAAACAACACCAAATCACAGCATACCAAGTGAAATAATTTTGCTTTATGACTGAATTTAGCAGTGTTTCAGCAAATGTTCTGCATTAAACAAAAGGATTTACACAATGAAACACAAGGGATAGCTGCTGGTACCCACCAGTTTCCTCTTTCCAAATAGAAGTCTGTCAGGGTTGTTCCACTTGGCACCTGACTACTTATTTCATAAGTCAGACACCAAAAAAAACCTAGTCATGGAGAAAGTCAGAGACAGGAACACTAATTAAGGACAAACATATATAGAAGTCAGGATTTACTGTAGATAAGAAGCGTCATTGAAAAAGTCATACTGGACTGCAGGGGAGATGGGCAGGAAGCTTACCAAGGCAAACCATTTTCCATATCCAGATTGCATAGGTAAAGAAGGCACACGTAGTGCCAAGGAAAGAGTGGCAGTGTCAAAAGAATTCCCTTTATAACAACTGATGTAATACAAATCTTTCCCCATCCTTAGAAAACCAGCATCACTTAATGAGAATAGGAATGGTGTCTAGTCTACACAGACAGGAAACGTTAAATAAAAATATGTAATATGAAAGATTAAAAAATATGTAGTTTGTGAAGTTTGGGCTTTACCTACTGACTCAGTAAAGAGCTATTCTACTTTTAAGGTGCTTCTGGGTTTGGTACAATAATGTACCAACAACCTTCAGGAATATCCAGTTAGATAGTGTGGGATTCCTGAAGATCCACACTACCAGATATTCCTACCAAGTCTGCTTTGCCAGCAAAATAGCAGGTACCCAAAATTTTCATTTCTGTCACTCAAGCTATGAGTGCTTATCTGTGCTGGTGGTCAGACATGACAAAGGAATGAATCACAAACATAAAGACCATGTAGCCAATTTTTCTCATATTTTGTCAGGATTTCTTTTGCACCTAAAATTAGCATATAAATTCTGTTTTAGGCATATAAACACATGTACTCATTTTCAATCCTGCTGAGTTCTCATATGTTCATCTTAAATTCTTTCTGTGTTAAGCAGGCTTAAAAATCAACTGGAAATTATGTATTTAGAAAAGAAAATAGAAGCTAATTGATGGGAATTTTTAATTAATATCATCACATGAATTCTCTTATTTTGCCACTAATTTTAAAAATTAGTTTTGCATAATCTGATTGCATTTTCTATTCCCTCTGTTTTTACTATAAACACCATGGACATGTCGTCATATCGAAATATTCTGTCATTTCAGCCTCTGAAGATATCTATGGATTTCAATTAATGACTGCTTGTTTATGATCATTGAAGATGAATTTAATATTCAACTTCCAGAATTCTGAAATTGATAAATAAATCTAACAGAAACAAGAAATAAGTATTTCCCAATACAAGATAATCATGCCTGGAACTTGACTCATTAGCGGTTTCTGTTACGAGTTCATTCAAATTGAAAATCAGGGATGAAACAAGCTTGATGAGGTGAATAGCTCTACCTACGAGAAGGTGAAAATAAAGACTTTTATTATGTGAGGGTTTTTTAATCCCCTTTCATAGTCGTCCTATTTTCTGCAACAACTGTATAGGTCAATTAATCTATTGCAAGATATATGCAGCTATGACAAATTTACAAACCATTTTGACAGAACATTACAAAAAAGATCAATATTTCCACAGTGGAAAATAACAAAATGTTTTAGAGTGTGGGGATGGGTTTAATGTATGTGTGAGACAGTAAAAGTATTATAGATGCTTCAGAGTTTGTGGGGTTTTTTTTTAACCTCTAGGAACCAAAAACTTCAATTTTTATCTTCCATTTTTTTTTTCATTTGATGTCAATTCTACTGGGCTAGTGCATGTGCATTTGAAGGTGATGAGATGTTTTATATGTTTTCGAGATTTTTCTGTTTTACTTTCTGGCTTCAAGCAGTTCTGTTACATTACACATACTTTTTTTTTCATCTTCCAGCTCAATATATTCTGCATATATTGAAAGATACTAGAGAATTTTGCGTTTAAGCACAAGCTTTGTCTTTCTCAAATGTTTAGGTTTATTTAGTGCTGCTTCAGTTTAATGCATTTTAATATTTCATCAGTCTGGTTTATCTGAGATGTTACAGAATCATAAAACAGTTTGCTTTGCAAGGGACCTTTAAAGGTCATCTAGTCCAACATGCCTGCAGTGAGCAGGGACATCTTCAACTAGATCAGGTTGCTCAGAGTCCCATCCAACCTGACCCTGAACACTTCCAAGGATGGGGCATCAATCACCTCTCTGGGCAACCTGTGCCAGTGTTTCACCACTCTCATTGTAAAAAAAAATTTCTTCCTTATGTCTAGTCTACATCTACCTTCTTTTAGTTTAAAACCATTACCCCTAGTCCTGTCACAACAGGCTCTGCTAAAAAAATTTGTCCTTATCTTTCTTACAGACCCCTTTTAAGTATTGAAAGGCTGCTACAAGGTCTCCCTGGAGCCTTCTCTTCTCCAGGCTGAACAGCCCCAACTCTCTCAGCCTGTCCTCACAGGAGGTTTACAGTTGACACTGAAAACAGTTTTTGTCAGTGTTTCTGTACATAGCAAAGAGAAACTTTGGAGTAAGTGGAGGTTGAAAACCAAGACTTACGTGATAGCTATCATTATCTGTAGTCATGAAGTGACAAGTGAAAAAAAAAAAACTTACTAAAACTGTCCAATCAGATACTTAATGGCTAGATTTGCTAAAATAATCTTTTTTGAATTATCAGCAGAACAGTAACTTAGAATCATAGAATGGTTAGGGTTGGAAAGGACCTTCAAAGATCATCTAGTCCAACCCCCCTGCAAGGAGCAGGGACATCTGCAACTAAATCAGGTTGCTCAGAGTCTCATCCAACCTGGCCATGAATGTTTTCAGGGATGGGGCATCCACCACCTCTCTGGGCAACCTGTTCCAGTGTTCTACCACCCTCAAGCAACTCAGCAAGAGATATGCTAGTACACCATCATGAAACTAAAAAGTGAAACAAAAAACTTATAGATTATTTTTAAAGCAGGAGGTTAAAATGCAGTCTCTAGAATCAAATTAATTGAGAACAATAATCCCTGGGCTATATGCATTTCAGCTCCCCACCCCACCATGTCTCAGAGTTTCAAGAGCCTTGGTTTTCTTTCTAAAAATGTTTCTGAGGATCCCATCCTTCTTTATGGTTTTCCAGCTTTCACTGTATTATTGCCCTATTAAAAACTTCAGGGCATAGTTCATTATTCAAATAGAATGTGTTTTTATTAACTTCCAGAGAATCAATAGTGAAAGAATGTAAAAGTCCATCTGTCAGTGACAACAGAGGTAGAGGATTGCTTCTGGTATGTATACACTATTTTCCAATTATTTTCCCTCAAGAACCAAGATCCTAAGGAAGGTCAAACCATTTATTAACTTTCTAAGATGAACCAATGGTGAAATTAGAAATTTGTTGGGTTTTTTTTTCTGAAAAGTTAGGGACAGAAAATTCAAAATTAACTGTAGAAAAAGTAGTATTATTTAGGACTATTTGGAGAGGCTAACTTTTTTTTTTCCCCTAGAAAGTACATTCACATTCTATTTCCTCTGTTTTGTTCTTGCTTATTCAGGAACTTCTGTAAAGAGACAGTAAGTGAACTAAAGCATAGAATTAAAGGGCTCAATGCTAGAAGGACAAATGTGTCAACTGATTTCTGCTTACTGAAACTCTGTCAGAAGTGTCAAAAAATCCAGTGAAGAATGATGTTAAATTCCAGTCTGAGAAATCTTCTGCACATTTAAACATAACTTGTGCCTTTGCAATCTCAGTCAATCAATTGTATCACAAGAAGACAGTGGAAAGAAGACCAGATCTGTTATTGAAAGTCTCAGAAGTTGTGTGGACCGAAACTTAAACTTTCTGAACTTCAAGAAATGCAGAATAGGATAATTTAATTTGTCTTTGTTTCTAAACAAAAATGCTGGGGAAAAGGTAAACCATAAGGAAAACCAAGAAATTCTAGACTAGGCATGCTGAATACAGTCCAGAAATTACGATGTATACCTATGATCCCCAGAGGCAGCATGAGAATACATGGCGATTCCCCTTGTTTGTCTCCAGAGTAAACTGCCAAGCAGACCTGCTATTAATTTCTTTCCATGAAGCATATGGTTGTCACACTAGCTTCTTTTTGAGAAAAATTAATTTCTGATAACATCTTAGTTTCTATCTCATGTACCATGGTATCATCCCTCATTCCAACTTGGACTGTTTCATATTTTATGATAGGTTTACTACATTGTCATGACATAGCAAAATTATTTAGGACTGTAAAAAATTGTTGATTTCTAAAAATTATCTAATCATTATGAACATAACATTATAAAGCAGTATGAGAGATCCATTATTAGCTCCCTCTTAAAAGAGCTAGCATGATTCGGCAGAGTACCACTTTTTCTTTTAACATTTCATTATCCATTCTTTGTCCGTGATAAAACTAAAAGAAAATAAAAGTTGAGATAACTTTTCTTGCATCTTATTCCACAAAAGCTTTTTAAAATCTGACTGTAATGGATTCAGCTTTAAAGTTATGTCAGAAGAAATAAGAAATTAGGCTACATGAATTACTCATACAAAAAAAAAAAATTAAATCAGAGCTCATTAATTATTTTTAAAGGCAAGCTCCAAATCAATGAATTGCCTGTAACGCATACAGAAGCATTTTCTCCAAGTCAATAATATGCTGACATCATGATTTTCTTTGTGAATGGGAACTATGCAAGACTATTAACCTGAAATTACAAAATTACTTATCCTCAGAGTTTATTTAAAAATGTAATTTAAATCTCTGCTTTAGGTTGAGAATAAAAAATACATTGTGCAATTCAGACAGATGTCCATACCAGGAAACTAAATTGTAGAGTATGGTTCATAAGACAAGTATCCGTGGAGATTCCAATTATTACTAGGTTAAAAATATTTTATGCAAAATATTCGATGCTAAGTAAAACTGGCAAAATGAGAAAGACAATTCGAATGTTTAGTGTACTAAAATTAAATTCCGAACTGAAGACTATCCATCATCTGTCTGCCAGATGGATAAGTAGTCTTTGTATACAAAACCATTCAAAATAAAGTAAGTTGGCTTAATATACTGAGTCTATCTCCTTTAAGAAGAAAAAGAAGACCAGTACTTGAAATTCAGTGTCTTTGTGGCTAGACAGCTTCCTTAATAATACTGTGGACCAAGGAAAGCTTACAGTTTCTGAATTTATCAATATTAATACACCTAAATAGGCACCTTTACATTGTTGTATTTGTAGATCAGTGTTAAATAGTGAAACAGTCAAAGTTAATAAATGAGAACAACAGTATTCTGTTCTAGTGTGAATTTTAAAAAGGAAAACAAGGAAGACCCAGGGAACTACAGGCCAGTCAGTCACACCTCTGCAGCTGGCAAGGTCATGGAACAGAACCTCCTGGAAAACATGCTAAGGAACATGAAAAATAAGGAGGTGATTACTGACAGTCAATATGGCTTCACTAACGGCAAATTGTGCCTGACAAATTTGGTGATCTACAATGGGGTTACAGCGTTGGTAGATAAGGGACAAGCAACTGATGTCATCTGCCTGGACTTGTGCAAAGCATTTGACACTGTCCCACACAACATCCTTGTCTTTAAACTGGAGAGATATGGATTTGATAGATGGACCACTTGGTGCATAAGGAATTGGCTGCACTAGAATGTTATGGTCAATGGCTCAATGTCCAAGTGGAGACTGGTGATGAGTGGCATTCTTCAGGGGTCAGTATTGGGACTGGCGCTTTTTAACATCTTGTTGGTGACGTAGACAGTGGGATAAAGTGCACCCTCAGCAAGTTTGCTGATGACACCAAGCTGTCTGGTGTAGTTGACACGCTGGAGGGAAGGGACGCCATCCAGTGGGCCCATGCAAACCTCATGAAGCTCAACAAAGCCAAGTATAAGGTGCTGCACATGGGTCAGGGCAATCCTGGAGCAGCTCTCCTTTGAATCCAGGCTGACAGAGTTGGGGCTGTTCAGCTTGCAGAAGAGAAGACACTGGGGTCACCTTATAGCAGCCTTCCTTCCAGTACCTAAAGTGGGCTTATAGGAAAGATGGGGAGAAACTCTAGCAGGGCCTGTTGTGATAGGACGAGGAGTAATGGTTTTAAAATAGAGCGAGGTAGATTAAGACGGGACATAAGGAAGAATTTTTTTACAATGAGGATAGTGAAACACTGGAACAGGTTGCCCAGAGAGGTGGTCAATGCCCCATCCTTGGAAGTGTTCAAGCTCACGTTGGATGAGGCTCTGAGCAACCTGATCTGGTTGAAGATGTCCCTGCTCCTTGCAGAGGAGGTTGGACTAGATGACCTTTAAAACGTCCCTTCCAACCCTTCCATACTTTATGATTCTGTGATTATATAACTGTCATCCTGGCAAAACAGATGATCTTTGTGAGATCTGTAACTATTCCCTTCTGTTTTCTTAAAAAATTTGAGAAAGCTGGATGTCTTCAGAAACACCTGAGAGAAGGATTCTCAGATGTCCTCATAGACAGAACAGAGGCAGAAAACAGGCAAATGTTTAATCATTGCTACACAGATTTTTGCCACGTAGTGCTCACTGCATTACTTTCCTTGACCATAATTTATCTACTCTTCACTTGAATGATGAATGCTATTAACATATCCTATATTGTCTTTAGTAGCTTGATGAGTCATGGTAAATAAGCAATGAATCTTCAATGCAATTGTTTGTGAAAATATCCCTTTATATGAGGTTTTGTAGCACTCATTTTGGAACCTTTCATTATTAGTTCATCTGTGGAGTACTGCAAGCAATAACAGAACTTGAATATTGAATTTTACATTAGAATCAGTAAGAAAGAATTAGTGAGAACTGTACTTCAGCAGAACCAAACAAAAAGCTATGCAACATTCAGGGAAGGGCCTGTCTACATCAAGGAATTTGCAGCAAGGCAGCTGTGAAAATAAAATCCAACTAATTAGAGAGATGCAATTTGCTCTCTTACTCCATTAGATATGGAGGATAATCATCTTCACAAAACCAAAATGGATAAAATTTTATCCAACACATTGCAGTTAAACAGTAATCTTTTCCTGGTAAATAATTCTGTTCATTTTCAGGAAAGTGTTTTTAGTTCTATTTAGAGAAACATCTCAGACACCAGTATGCAAATTTCTCCAACGTTGGCAGAACCATAAATAAGTTGTGTTTATCTCCATATATATTTAATGCAATAATTGGAACAACAGGATTCAGAGCAACAATTTTCATAGAGAAAAAGGCAACTCTCAGAAAGACTAAAAGGTCATTGATCAAATGAAATGAGTAATACGTCTAGAAAATAACCAACTGTGTAGGCGCTATTATCTTATATCTTGCAGCTGTCAAAGTCATCAGGAAACAATTAGCAAATGGATGCAGCGATATTTTGCAGCATCATTATTCACTTCCCGCTTCAGAATGCTGCATTCAGCTGCTCACAAATTAACTCACAGCTGGCTTACAGGAGCTCTGCAAGATTTTAATTTAAGATAAATGAGTTAATAAAAACTTGACCATACAATGAACAAAACAAAACAAACCTATCTATAAATGAATGGCACTACCTGCCACAAATTTAACACATCATAAGGAAGTGGAGTTATGTGATGATGTTTTTATACTGTTCCATACATTGTACGAACAAGACACTGAGTTTAGATTTTCCAATAAGCTTGACTAATGTATATTACTAAAAAAAAATTATAAGGCTTTTATTATTGCTTAGTGTGGAAGTCCATTCTTTTGGATTTCTAAAACACCCAAGTTGAGTGATTTTAAACTCTAAGAAAAATATAGGCTTGAGAAAGTAAATCAGGAATACAAAATTTAGAGGCTGAGCAAATTAATTAATTCTAAATTCACGGTAAGAAAAAGACAAGCTTGAAGAGGATCATAATTGTGGATAAGTAAGAGCTGTACACATCTGAGCTGAAATACAGGGGAGTATAGGTTACGGTATGAAAGTTATTGTATTAAGAACTTTAAAATAAGAAGAAGCTGGGAAAATTTGATAAATGTTAATATGTAAAAGTTGTACAAAAGTGAACAAGAGAGGGTGTATTTAAAATATAACACATTCTTGTGAAACTTACTGTTCTCTCTGAGAACAATAAACTCAGTTAAAAATTCTAGCTGATCAACTTTCTAAAAAATCTACTATACAGCCTGAGAAAAAAAAGAACATATCTATATAGGACATTCAGAATTTTGCTACCCAGGTAAATTATTCTGGTTTTCCTTCTGATGTGTTCTCTTAAAAACATATGAGGAAATCCCCCAGAATACACACAACAATTTTAATTTGTTTAAGAGGATCTTTTTCAACACACAGTATTAAGAAGATATAAGTATAGAAAATATTTTGCTGCATTTTTTCCAGTTTTCTTTAACATGAAAAAGATGTCTCCTTTAGCATTTTTGTCTTGCAGAAGTAAGAATATGTGTGGATGAGTGTTCTAAGGCACAAGAAATGTCAAAAGTTGTAAATCCTGCCAAAGGTGCCAAGCATCAGAAAGTCACCTTTTTCTCACACATTGATGATAGCGATGTTAGTAAGACCTTGGGCCGCCAGAACTTCAAAATCTTCTTTTCTTTGACTTGCTTCAGGATTTCCTGGACGTGAGTTTAAGAACAATCATCCTTAAGGTGTTACTCCTCTATTGTGGCAATAGAGGTGCACATTGGGCTTAAGCAAAAGATGTGCACGTTGGGCTTAAGCTATTTGGTAACTTTTAAAATGCTTATTTTCTCTCTTCTCATTGTACCTCTATGGACAGGTTAATGAGACACAGATGAGAAGCGTTTAAAGTGTTCTTTTTACCTCTTTTGGAAACTACTTCTACAAGTAAATAACAGCAACAACAACAACAAAATTACAGGAAAGCATGGAGACAGATATGGAGAAATTAGTTCTTGTTAATCACTGTACTATACACCTACTTTGGGTGTTAAAAGCTAGAGCAATTACTGAACTGGCAACTCTGTTACATGTTGCTGATGTGTTAGATAACAACGAAAGTCACAGAATAAATTATTTTAACATAGTATATGTAAGGATTTAAATAGGAAAAGGAGATGTTTATGTTGAAGCATGTTTGTAAGTGCAAACTAATGTATACTTATATTTTGACATGTAAAAAGGCTTTTTTCTTCCAAAAAGAACAAAGAGTTTTACTCTGAACACAGAGCTAGTTGTCACCTACTAATATTCTTGGGTATATTTTTCAGTCACTTTTGCAATTTTTGATTGACTAAAATTGTAAATCACTGCAGAATCAGACAGTCATGGAAAAAACCTCTTGAATTGTACATCTCATAAATAATAGAACTCTACTTCTCAGTTAAAAGTTGAAAAATCCCATTTAAACTAAAAAGTAGTATTTAAATTTTAATCATATCAAATATGATTCATTAGAATTTATGAAAACCCCATTTTTTTTCTTACTTTTCATATTGACTTCAGCATAATTTCTTACCAAAGTATTCTCTGCATGGAAACAAATGTATTCTGTTGGCTTGAAATGTACCTAGACCATTAATCCTTATTCTTAACTCTTCTAAATTAAGAATGTCTTTAAATTTAAAAAGAACTTTCTAATAATGGTTAAAAGGTGAGACTTAGACTACAAAAATATGCAATTTAATCTATGAAATCCCTTCTGTGGAGCATCTTACCATATGTTAATTAAAATAAAATGAGGGCAGTGCTAAGTAACATCAGTTTCCAGTAATCTATCCTCGGTAGCGATTAAGATCTTTTAGTGGCAATTAGTGTACAGCTAAAATGGATTTAATTTTTGATATGGTTAGAAGAGATTTCATGAGCTAGTGCTGTTAAAATGCAGAAAGCTCTTCACATTCTCTGACTTTCGTGCTGCTCCGTTACTCATTAGACTGTACATTCATTCAGAGCAAATAGGCAGCTGTTTTCCCCCATCCAGGCCTGACTCCGGTGGGACTCTGCAGGATTGCCACAGAAAGAAAATGAAAAAAAAAAAGAAACACCTTTGAAATATTACTTGATAACAGCACTGCAAGAGTTGAAATCCACTCTGTGTCCTGATTCAATATGCATGTGCACTACAAAGTCAGTTCTAGGTAGCATCTAACACGAGTGTGTTATGACCCAGAGCCGTAGCAGGTTCATATTTCCTTGAACTAAATTGAAGTGAAACACCACGAAATGATCGATTTAACACTTTATTTAACATTAATGAGGAACGAACTAGCTTTGAAAACTTGGAAAGCATAAAGGATTTTATAGCCGGGACTCTTATTGGAACATTTGTAAGAAGAAAAAGGAGAAAATGGAAAAGAGAAAGAGAGAGAGAGGTAGAGAGAAAGAGAGAGAGATATCACCACCCTTGGATCCAGTGACAATGATGACAGGGGTGACAACCCTCTGGTAGCAGGTGTGCATCTGGCTCCTCAAAGTAGTGCCTTTTATAGTCTAATCCCTACCTCCAGTTACACCCCTTGAGGACTTACATGGTTCTAGATCCAGAGAGTTCTGGGTCTTCTGCGCAGGCGCTAAGTATGTGCTAATGTGAGGGGTGATCTTAAGCCCCTGGCCATATTTGGCAAGTGTCACCTTCTGGTTTCGGACGAGAGGAAGGCCCCCTTGCGTTCTAGCCAACCTCAGGTGAGTCTGGGGCGGCTGGACCAACATCTCACACACCGGAGCATGGTTTTGTTCGTATTCTCAGGAAACAGAATTAAGACTCAAAACAGAGTCAAGTGCCAGGAAACTTTATTAACCCGACAAGACGTTTGCAAATGAAAGAGAAAGGAGAGAAAGAAAGGAAAGAGGGAAAAGAATTACGGTTATAATAGCTAATAGCTACCACCACGGAGTTGCAGCGTCCCGACAGTCCAGTTCGCTCAATGAGGGAACGATCTGTCTGGTGTTGGTCCTTTTGATGTCGGTTCTTTGGATGTGTATTTCGTTGAAAGAGAGAGCTGTTGAGTGAAGTGCAGTCGTGTAGTGAAGAAAAAAAGTGGAGAAAGTGTTGTGTAGTGGAGAAAGAGTGTGTGTAGTGCAGAAAATGTGTAGTGGAGAAAAAGTGTAGTGAAGAAAGTGTATTGAAGAAAGTGTGTCCCGTTAAGAAATGTTCTCCTTTTATGTTGGTTGTTTTCTTTGTATTTCAAGAGCTGGTTTTTCCAGGTTGAGGGCGATGACTCTGCCCCTCTATACTGCTCTCATGAGACCCCACCCAGAGTACTGTGTCCAGCTCTGGGCCCCCAACATAAGAAGGACACAGACCTGTTGGAGCAAGTCCAGAGGAGGGCCACTAAGATGACAGGAGAGGCTGAAAGAGAAGGGGCTGCTCAGCCTGGAGAATAGAAGGGAGGCCTTATAGCGGTCTTCCAGTCCCTAAAGGGGACATATAGGAAAGATGAGGAGAAACTTTTTATCAGGGCCTGTTGTGACAGGACAAGGGGTAATGATTTTAAAATATAATGAAGCAGATTGGAACTGGACATTAGGAAGAAATTTTTTACAATGAAGTGGCAGAACACTGAAACAGGTTGCTCAGAGAAGTGATAGATGCCCCATCCTTGGAAACATTCAAGACCAGGTTGGATGAAGTTCTGAGCAACCTGATCTGGTTGGAGATGTCCCTGCTCCTTGCAAGGGAGGTGGAGTAGGTGACCTTTAAAGGTGCCTTCCAACTCAAAATATTCTATGATTCTATGATTCTATCATCTGCAATGCTGCTACATAATTGCCACAAGTTACTAGAAGTTCCTTTATGTACCTCATGCCCTGCCCTTAATAACTATCACTTAAAGTTCTCGTAAAATCCTAGAAAGTGAAGGCAACACATGGAAGAAGATTACTGGAAGAATGAATTAAAATATCCCTACTCTTGTTTTACATGTGTAACTCTACATTGCTGCTGAATTGCAATACATGAAATATTGCAATATAGTGATATTGCACACAACTAAATAGCAGAGCAAAGACTAAAGTTACATTATAGATAGGATTTGCATAAATACAAATAGATGCTTAAGAAATTACTGTGGAAGAATGTGAAGTGAGAAAAATAATATGTAATTAAATTGCACAAGGAAACTTGTAAGAAGTTGTTAACTAAGAAGAAAGTTAAAATGCCTCGTTTTCTTCAACTAAATATAAGGACAGTAAGAAGCAATGGATTGGAGCAGAAAGATTCTGTTGAGAGATGACGACTAATCTGTGCGGTTACTCTTCCCTAACATAAGAAATGCTTTGGGATTTGCTTCTTAGAGGCTTTTTCGGCCTTTGTCCTTCACTTGCAAACTGTATCATGTGGCAACGTGTCTACACACAAAACCCATCTTGCACTTCCACAGACCTCCTACATCTGCTGTCTGTAGACTAAACGTTACTGTGGCTTAGAAAGGGAAATCTGGATTTTTAATCTCTTGTTGGTTGCGGTGATTATTTATGCAGCTGCTGTGGCATCTCATAATAATATAAGACAACCTGCAGTTACTCTTTCTGTCTGTAAATCAGGCTTGTCAGATGCCTAGTATTAACTTTAGTGAGTAAACAACAGAGTTTATTCAGGAAATTACTGTATATTGTATCCATAAATTAGTATTGTGCTGTCAAAGGTTATTTTTGGCAAATTATTTTCAGGCAACTCATTAAATTCTTAGAAAAGAGGAGGTTAGTTAAATGCATTATTTAAATCATGTTATAGAACAATAAATCTAAATGATTCTGGCATAAGTATGATACAAAGACAGCATTCAGATGAGCTTTTACAGAAGAACTGTGTACACGAAGCTGAAAATATTATACCCTGTGGTAATATTCATGGAGGTATTCATAATGCAGAGGTCTGATCTGATTAGAACTGTGGACTTGGATGGGCAAAATGGAGTACTAATTTGGCAAATAAATGTCTTTGGGCTGCGTTAAAAAAGAATAGCTATGATGCCATTGCTCCTTCCTCTTTTATCTGTGGTTACAAAATGTGCTAATAAAGGGATGAGATGCAGCTTAAGCAAGCTCAGCACTGGTGTTCTGATAATTTATGAAAGCCTTCTGAGGGCAGCTGGCCAAAACTGGCACTGGGAATTTGCAAAAGTTTCCAAACAACCCCTCTAATAAACACCCCAAGCTTGTTTCGAGTATTTAAATCAAGAGATGCCTTATTTATTTTAAAGTTCATTATTTAGGTAATGTCTTTTTAGTAGAATTATAAATGGAGAATAATTTTCTCAGTTAAAGCTATTAAATGGCTTTGGAATCAGTTTCTGCATTAGATATGGAAGAATCAAGTAATGTTGTTGGAAGAAGGAATACGACTTTTTTTTTCTGTAAAATTATATTTAACATTAGAAAACATTGCTTTGTGACCAGTTACAGCCTCGCATAATTTCAACCTACACAGTATTAAGGACATCAGAATGATTGCAGTCATTTTTCTAACACTTCTGCCATTTGGTTTATCTAACAGAATTAGAGATGTATGCAGAAAAAAAAGTTATTTAAAGTTGGAATAAACAATTGGATTCATAATAATTCTTGAATTAAGATGATTTAGTTATCTTTTTTATATCTTTTAAAATCATTATTATTGGAAAAATATCAAGTTATCTGGAGGATACCAATAACCAAGCACCGCTACACAATTCTGATACGATTAACAATGTAAGATTTTTGGAGGGCATGCTTAGATGACTGGACATTTCTGTGTCATCTTTTCATCCTTTTTCAGGGTTAGTTACATATACTACCAGTCAGGTTAGGTGGCACGAGAATTTGGATGAGGAATATTGCAAGCAGACAAAAAGTGTTGGGCTGATGAGTGACTTTCTACTTAGGGTAAAAGGCCTCGGAGTTAGGAGGCCTTGGCTTCCTGCAGACTCTAAAAACACTTACTTTTGATGGGCTTGTATCTCCAGCAGAATTTTTTTTTTTTTTTTTTAAAAAAACCCCAAATTTACTCAAACATTGTGGTGAAAAACACAAGAGAAAATTGTAGTCATAGATTTTAAATTACTTGTGAAAACTACCACTTGGATGATAATCTTTTATATTTGAAATGGATTAATGTGAATGAAGGAATTATATAATTCTAGAGGCCAACTGCTCAGACTTTTTTGTGGTTTAGCCCTAGTCTCTAGACAGTTTCTTGCTCACCTTCCTCCTCCCCAGCAGCATGGGGGAGAGAATTGGGAAGAAAACTCATTGGGTGACATGAAGACTAAAATACTTTTACTAAAATTGCAAAGGAAAAGTACAATAACAGCAGAATATAAGGACACTAAAATATACAAAATGAACAATGTACATTTTCTCACCAACCGATGTCCCAATAGCCAATACAACCCATCCCAAGCAGTGATCATGGAAATGAAACCGAGCGGCAAAGGAGCAAAAGAGAGCCAGCAATGTAGAGGGAACAATGCCAGAGAGTGAGAAAGAGGGATGGATGCCAGGAAGGCAGATACCCGCCCTGGTCAACCCCCACTTATGTACTTGGAAGGGACCTCAGAAAGTCATCCGGTCTCACCATCTGCTCAAGACTGAGCTTACTTCAACAGTGAATCAAGCTACTTAGGACATCGTCTGATGCTTATTTTAAAACATGAAACTTTTTTGTACCTTCTCTCTCCCTAATGAAATAGGTTTACCGTACAAATAGATTTTAGTGGAACCTCTTCAATATTCAAGCTTAGCAGCTTCAAAATCACTTACTATCTGGGGCATACAGGCAAAACTTCAGTTTTTATCTAGTCTGAACTGGCAGGATATGGTGGGCCACTGAAAATCTCTTCCAGCTCAAGACTCACAATATAATCCATTAAGGATATTTGTTTGTCTTTAATTAGCATGCATGTATGAAGAGATTGTTAGTGAGACAGAAGTTTGTAAGTAGAAAGTAACTTTTGAAAATGAGATTCAAGATCCAAAGTCACTTAGAAATTTATCAAAAAATTACTCTACTTCATATATCCTAAATTTGTGAATATGAATGGGGCTGTTAGGAAGTAGTTGAAAGAATTATAATGAAACTACTTATATACAATGATAGCATTCACAGAGCTCTGAATCTTATTCATTCTTTTATGTGAAACTACCTAAAATGTTGAAAAGTAACTGAAAAAGAAAGGAAAAAGAGGACTTCAAAAAGTCCTTTTTTTTTTCCTGTATGATCAAATTTAGTGGTACCCTACTACACCGTGTAACTTTTTTTTTACATCACTCAACAGTGATGTAATAATTTTAATTTTTCATACACCGAGAGGATTTTGTTTTAATTCACAAAAAAAAAAAAATGTTGCAGGTAATAAAGCAACCCTTTGGAACTGCTTCTGTTGCACAGTTGTCAGCATAAAGTTTGATCTTGGAGAAAGCTATGGGAATTGTCTTCTCCATACTGGTCTCTGCTCTAGCCTTAAATGATTTATTTAGTATTAATGTAGATGTGACTGGTCCTTGACAGATATTTATAAAACTAGCTCCCTGACCCAACAACCTTAGCTTTGCAGAAAGAGAATTTATTACTTACTTCCTTCATTCATGCCAGCTTCAGGGATTTACTATTTGTGAAGTTGAACTGCAGACATTTCTTTTATTTTCTTGTTTTACTACTTGCATTTAATTTTTTCTCCCTGATGTGTAGATAAGCATATTGAGTTATCTTCTATCATAAAAAGAATTAATCTGTAAATAAGTAATGTATTTAATAACTTTAAAAATCTTATTTATGATTGTTGTTATTCTATTTGCTTTTTAAATCATCCTCAAGCATAGGACTTCAGTTAAATGAAGTTAAGCAACTTTATTAGCCAGGATCAGAGTTACATTCTTAAGTTTATATACCCTCAGCATTGTGTTCTTAAAGTTTTGCAGCAAATCCTATGGTAAATGTAGATATATCTGAACATAGCGCTAGCTCAGAGAACAGGGCCCAGTACTGCCCTCTTCCCATACAGGGTGATTGTCACATCCACTGGAAATGGTAAAAATTTGAGTTTCCAGACATACAGGCAGTTTAGAGATTCATATTTAGCTCTTGAGGTATTTAAGAGTATAAGCTGTCTGTGTGGTCCTAGAGCAAAGACCCTTCCAGTCCAATACACTTCTCCAGGGCTTGGGGAGGAGTATATGCTTAAGACAAGAAGAATAAGATAAGCAACCCTTCTCCTCTAGTATGTTTTCCTGGTGTGCTACAGTTTAAGAACTTTTGCTTTTAGTAGTCAATGATCAATTTCTAGTCTAGAAAGTCCCATTGGATGCAGTGGAATGGGACTGCTGGAATTGTCCAGCCCTGCCTTCCCCCAGCCAAGGAGCAGCACAAGCTGTAGGGGCAGACAGAGGCAGACCTCAGCTCAGGACACTGGGCACCTCCAATTTTTCGGAGTTATTTGGATTACGCAGTTACTTGGGTCAACTTCTTTAGGTTCCCAACCGTTTTTCATTGCATAGAGAATGGCCAATATATGAGAAATGCATAGAACCATGGTATTCTATTGTGGCTGTGCTCCACTCAGAGGCTTTTAGAATTTGTGTAAATATAACTATTGTGAGGTAGATGCACGTGCCTGCGTGTACAGGGACAAATTTCTAGTTGTATGAGGTGGCTGATACCTGGAGAAACTACTGGGTATATACATGCAGCTCACTGGCATACCTGAAACCACATATGCTGTTTTTTTGTGGGGGTCTTTTTGGTTTTGTTTTGTTTTTTAAAAAGTACTTTTTGACATTGTATCCTTTATAAATACTCTTTTTTTTTTTTTTATAGCTCTGCTACAATAAGTTGCTCAGAATCTGCTCATCACACAAATAAATGGGACACGACTACTTTTATTTTAGTGTTTCATCTACTCAATATTCGAACTCATTTCATTCACTACAAAACAATTTTTCCCCCGGATCCACCTAGTCTGGATCACTAATAAGTCACATGAGTTCTTTGACACATATCTTCTTCATATCAGTCATCTACTTTTCAACAACATGCAATTAACTCTCTCTCATGACAATCTGTCGTCATTCAGCCTCTCAGTAGGCTAACAAGAAATGAAAAACAAAACAACATTGAACTCCAGTGATGCTCATTATTGTTATCCTATGGCAAAACTGTTCCTGCTTGTCAAAACATGACATATAGACTGCGTAATTTTCAAGAGAGCAAACTCCACTGTGATTGCATATGGTGTTTTGTGCCTCTTAATAGTGGAATATTAAGTGTGCCTTGTTTGGATATCCATTACTATAATTTACAACTCCTCAAAAACAGAACTGGTGAAAGAATATGCTGAGGATTATTAAACTCAGGAAGCCCTGATACTGTGTCAAGTAGTAGGTGGAAGTTTGCTGGGTAGACTTGCCTAAGCAGAAATGAACTCCTAGAGCTAAACCCTAAATCCTGTATACCTTCTTTTTTATGCAAAAACTGTATGTAGTGACAAACGATACTGTTGCAAAAAGCATCAGAGATAGAATTAAAACTGACATCTGAGAGTTTTCTTTAGGTATAAGTTCTGTCAGTCATTCTGTCCTTCTCAAGTCCCTATCTCAATAATGAAAAAAACCAGTGTCTCGTGGGCTGAAAACCAGATTAACTGACCAGAAACTCTTCACCGAGCCCTCCTTCCTTAAGAATTTGTGCACAGGAAAAGGAGAAAGCTGTCTTGACTGGATACTCTTAAAACTGCTCCAAGATGTTGATAGCTTTTGCCTTGTAATTTAAAAATACATTTTCCCTGTCATGTACTTCTGGTAGAGGGCATGAAATAGCTAATGAAAAATATTTTAACTATTCACATTTGTCCTAATTAGCTGCATTTTCAATAAGTAATCAGCATCCATTACTATTTCATCTTCTGGACAAGTAGAGGGAAAAGCGTCACTATACATACAGAACTTGAAGTATGAGTTGCACTATATCCCAATGTAAAATTCTTGAAATTTTCAGAAGAGACATTTTTTTTTCACACAAATTCAGAGACTGTGTCAGTGACTTAAAGACACTAGCTTTTCGCATTTGAGTCTACTTTGCGAAATGATTTCATAATTCACGAACTGGGAGCCTTTTGTCCCTGTAGATCTCTTCATAAATGTTTACTTTCACTCATGCATAGACAGTGCTCCTGGCATACAGAGACAGAGCTACACTACATTACTTCACCATCTTACATCTTCCTACAAAGGAGATCTATCTCATCGGGAAAATTTTGTAGACGTGAGGTTGTTCTGCAGCAAAGAAATTATTCCACTACCACCTTTCCTCCACCTTGCTTGTGTAAGGGAGAAACTTGTATATAAAGGAGACATAAGAGTAACTGAGAATGACTGAGATGCCTCAGTGCTACGCTTTCCAGTAATGTCTCTTTATACACCAGCTGTTTGCAACTCACCAGATACAATATAAGTAAAAGCAATCTCCATAATATTTATCATCCATTTTCATTTATTTAAGCTCTTTTTTGAGTAGATTTGAAATTGAAAATATCTCTTCAGTTAAAAAAAAAAGTATTTGCTATTGTCTGTAAAAACACAAGACTGAAATAAGATATCATCATAACATTTAAAAGGCAATAATACTAATGTTGGATATTGTGCATGTTAACTTACTTTTATAGGGAAAAAGGAAAGTAGTGTAGTCATTTTGAATTAATTAAAATGACTGATGTTCAGTGATATCCCAAAGGATATGGGTTTTTTAAGTTTTTAGAAACTTCAAACAATAATGTTGTAGTTTTATTTAACTACCATAAAACAAAGAGAGGGGTTTTTTCATAAATACATTTTCAGAAGTTGTATGGGATACTTCTATCTTTGACAGTTATCCTCCCACACTGTCACTTACACATACACTATAACATTCCCCCTATAACACTTTTATAATTCAGTGATCTAGCTGGAATTCAGAATGAGGAAAAAAAAAAATCAGCAGTTCCTCGCCTTGTAATAAGAAAGACTGCTTCTCTTCCTGACATTTTCAACATGCTTATGGAGGAAGTGTTGAAAATACTTAGCTTGAAGGTGAATTTCTCTTGAAATTTCTAGTATATAAATACATTCACTGTAGCTATATATTTTGTTTTAATAATAAAAACAGCAATGAGTGTTCTGTTCCAAGACTAGTTCATTGAAGAGTGGCAATACTGGGTCATAGTACTTACCATCTAAAGATCTAGGCGATCCTCTTATTAAACTTGCTTTGAGCCTGGTTATTGCCTGAAAAATGCAGCCTGGAGTAAAAGGGAAAACTGAACCACCGGTTTAAAATTTTAAAAAAAAAAAAAACAAACCAAAAAACCCTCTAGCAAATCTGAACCAACTTAACTTCAGTAAAAATTTTCATTCCTGGAAAAAAATTGCATCAGCGTGGAGCTCAGATTTTTAAAATTTCATAGTTCATTTATGGTTCATATAAGTGACATTTAAAATATCTACGGTATTGTCCTACTATTTTTAACACTTAAAAAAAAATTTTTTCGTCTAACATGGCAGTCACCTACCATATTCTAGACAACATTTAGAGGTGCATCCTATCTGCACTGATTCATTCCATGTACAAGTATCTGAAAGACTTCAGTTAAACCATCTGTTCTTCACAACAATGTGAAATAAAGTTGCGTCAGTTGCTCCTTCAGACACTCTGTTTTAGCTCCTGTTCTTGTAACACTTAAAGAAATGTATTTTCATATCCCCATTAGCTTTGAAGAATTTTTTTTTCCTGTATTATTAGGGATATTTTCTTGGTAGAATGCCTGCTATCCACAGTAGATATTTCCAATTTTGCAGTAATAAAAAGAATCTTAAGAAGGAAAAGCAGGCACAAAGGTTCTAATCATAGCAACAAAAAGTGGAAATTAAAATTAAGATGGCCCAAACTTATGAAAACATATTTTAAAATCTGCAGAACAGGAGACATTTTTGACATTCCAGAGAACTACTATTATTAAAAAAAACTCCAAACAAAGGCTACACAGATGCTAGAAAATACACCTTCATCCTGTTTATTCCCACGGGAATGAAGCTATGGAACCACTTTGTTAATTTGCCTGGGTCCTGCAGCTAACTTTTGAGCAAAACTGGCCCATTTCAACCTGATGTGCATCAAAGGAGATTAAATTCTCCTTAATTTACTTTTCACTAAAAGACATCAAAGGATGCATACACACAAAATGGTGTTATAAACACCACAACAAAAAGGCTGAAAATGGAGCTTTTACTCTCTGAAGCATGCATCAGAAAATAGCATTTTCTTCTGCTTAGATACTCTAGGGCTTAATGGATCGTAAACTATTCAGTATTATTTCATGCAAAACATCTCTTGTGACTTGCTGGGATGTAATAAGTTCACACTATGGTCTTATAATTCAGAAAAAAAAAACATTATCCAGAAAACAAATTTGTTTGAAAGCAGATTTCAGTGTTTCTGATGTTTATGGATTCTTCCTCCTTCCTCCCCCTCCTGCCCTACCCTGTGCTAGGAGATTACATTTACTCAAACTCTATTAAGTAGAAGGGACTAAACAGTCTTACAGTATTTAGAAGATTAGAATCCTGCTAACTGTGAGGATTTAAATTTAAATTCTAATTCAGCTTTAAACGTAATTATTTCAGTAGAGGACACACGTAACAACCCATAGATCATTGAAGGTGAAGACCACAAATTCTTGCATCTATACTGTACAATCAATTAGATGAAGAAATAAATAGACTGGTGGAAGAATATTTCATACAGAAAGAACTCAAAATAGAGCAAAACTCTGTGAGGAAAAATTCTCTGATATAGATGAATATGATTAAAGAGCAACAGTATTGCCAGTTGGTCAGAATTTCCTCATTCTGGAACATCTGAAGTCAAAACATGCTCTCCAGACTGGGAACTAAGGCATGGACGATACTTGGGTCAAGGCCTTTCATTCGCCAGATTCAGCCAGGCAGACTGAAACAATGCCCTCCTTTATATTCTCAACCTTTCCAAATGTAAATGGCCATTTTATAACAACTCTATTGTGATTACATCAGTCATAAAACTCTGAATTTTATTTCACTCCTGACCAAAACCAAATTCTGAACACTAAAAACTAATATGCAAAACCTCTAACCAACTAATACCTCATTTCAGTCTTATTAATTGTGGTACAGGAGAAAAAAATGTAGCTGCTTGTCAGGAGGTTTTTTTTTTTTTGTAGTAATTCCATTTGCTATTATTGATGCCTAACTGCCATTTATTTATTTGTGATGCTTTTCACCACTATATGAAATACATACAAACCTGAGTTTTTGAAAGATGAAACAGGAGTGGCACTGTGCAGACATAAATGGATTAAAAACTTTTTTTCAACAACCATTTCCATTAATACAGCAGCACTTAGAATAATGAAAATACAGTTCATTCTGAATGCAAATCAGAATATTAGATCTAGACCAGGAAAGTACCTAAGAACTTGCAGATCTGTTCAGATTATTTTTTTCTGCATATTTAAGCTTAAGTATTGCTTTCCTCTATTACTATATAATTCAGTGTTTATGAAGAGAAACAAGTATTAATTCTTTAAATACTATTCAAGTATATGCTGAAAGAATAACTTTTAAAATGTTTTATACTGTAAAACATAAAGGGCTTGAGGCCCTAAAATTTTAAGTTCGAATTGCATTTATTGATTGTCACATTCTATCATGCTTAGTCTTAAAGAAAAATAGTTGGTAATTGACTACATTTCCCAGATGACTGCAATGTGTTTTGTTGGGGTTTTTTTTTTTTTTTTTGGTATACTATATATTTGCAAACCAGAGTTTTGAATTACAGGGGAGTTCTTTCATAAGGAACTGTAATAACACCATAGCTAACCACAATTTTTTTTCTGTTTGAAAAATATTCCTTCAATAGAACACTAAAATGCATATAGAAATGGAAAGTCTGATGAGAAAAGAATTTACTAAATGCCTAATGTACAGATACAGAATTATTATCACTTGTGGTCACTTTGTCTCATAATATAGTTATAGCAAAAATCTTTCATCCTTTTCAGTGTGATGTGTGCAACCAGTAATGGTAATAAAAAAAAATACAGTTAAACCTTGGAGCACTGTTTAGAAAAAAGAAAAACAAAACAAAGAAAATCAAACAGTACTTATAAAAGAAAAGCATAAGAATAGGCAGAAATGTGCTGTGCCCTTGTTTCAGAATGTATTTCAAATCTATATCCCTCTTTCCTAGTGAAGCGGTAGAGCTGATGGAGATGCAAGATCTGAGTCCTGCCTCCAGCTGGTCCACAGGCACTTCATAGTACTCCTGGAAGGCAAAAACAAGGTGAAGATGAAGAACAAGAAAATATCTCTAAGCAGTCATTTCAAACTGTATCTTCTTTAGCATAACAGCATAATTTGGGGAAATTTTAACTAGAAAGTTTTGCATGTTGGGACTGTATTGCTGGGAAGGCAAGAATAGCCAGTTGGTATTATAGGAGATTTTACTTCCATGTTAACAAGGGAAAGAGGATGATGCATCATATTAGGTGACAAAAGCACTGTGATTCTAAGCCTCTGATTTGCCAAAGAAAGATGAGTTTGTTATCTATGGTATCAGTCTTATACTTGGCTTTGAATGTCCTACAACTGGTCATCCAGATGCTTCCCTGCCTCCTACTCCTGACCCTAGATGGTATTACTGATTCTGACTCTTTAGATCAAAAGCTAGTATCAGCTGTGCATTTCTATTCTTTCCCAGACTGTTTGTATTCCTCTCAATTGTCAACAAAGTGCTGGGCAGAACAGGACTCTGGTGCTGAGGATGAAGATGTAACCAAGAGAAAAGAAAATGGAACAGAATCTCTGTGGAACTCTCTTTTAAGAAGTCATCCAAACCCAAATCCTCCATCATCAGTGCAGTCAGAGCAGCCAAGAGATAGTAAGGATGAAGACAGAATGAACCCCTTTTCTTCCACATAGTCTTTTACTGATTTGAAAAATTTGAAAATCACAGTGTACACTACCCCAGTATGCTACCCTAACCAGTTATTATTGATCTAAAAAAAAAACTGCTGACCATTGTGGAGTCCATAAATAAAGGTACAAGCACGAGCTGTATCTTTCTGCATGAAAAAAAAAAAGATGCTTAGCTGTATTTTCAGTGGTTAATTGGATATAATGGGAAAGAGAAAATTGTTTTTTTTTCCATCCTTGTTATCATATCAAGTCTATATAGCTATTAAAATATATTAGAAACAAATATTCATAAGCAGCACAAAGATAAGAGCTTGATTCATAAGATGAAATCTCTTCATGAAGGAAGTGTAAAGAAGTGCTTTACATAAGCCCAGTATAGAAATTGTCTGTAAGTTTTATTGATTAGCACTAGCCTTAGCTGTGTGCCCAAGACTTGTCACAGGCAGGCTTGTCCTGACTATGCCCTCTGCTCAGCTGGAGTCAGTCTTGCATCTCCTACCCTGCTCTTCAGAGGCAAGGGGGACTAAAACCCCTGGGACACTGAGCCTGCACTGCTGCTGCTGCAGAGCAAAGATGCGCCCTTGGGCTTTTGCAGCGTGAAACCAGGGTGCAGCCCCAGCGGCTTCATGCCCGGCTGGAAGCCAGCCTGCTGTGACTCCCCGAAGTGGGATGTAGACCACAGTGAGCCTGAATGAGAACAAAGAGCTGCCCTCCAACTCTGGAACCAAGGCCACCCTGGTAGGCCATTCAGCTGGCGTGGGAGACATTCTGCACCACCTGCAGCTTTTCAGTGCCACGTCACTTGCAGTGTAAGAGAAATTAATTATAACTCATTTCTGAGGACAGAATGCGTGATTTAGTTATTAGACTTTCAGAGGTTTCTGAACATCTAATAATGTCCACAAAATTAGAAAAATTGTGACAGTGAAGATATTTTAACAACTTTTCTAAATTATTTGGAACCAGTGTGGTAAGATTTCTTCTATTCCCTACGCCTGTGTTTTCTCCAGTGGAAATGAAAGTACCTGGTGCGAGAATTAGAGATGTATTTCTAGTGATGGCAAAAAGGTTCCTCTTCTTGCTAAGCCTTTCCTATATTTTTGTGTGCTGTGGCCTGCCCATATGTCCTCCTTGTGCATATTGCTCAGGTTCCTGCACCTATGGGTGCTGGTCTTCTGCCTCTTCTTCTAGTTGTGGAAGAATCCTATCACCTCAGAGGCAGGAGTTACTTCAGGATGCAAGAGATTTATGTAGGCTTTGCGTTTCGTATTTTGAAATTTGATTACTAATCTATGCTAGTTTTACTGTGCTTCTCTTATGTTTCTTAAATTGATTCTGACTTTGTGTACATTATTGTGCTGGTCTGTGTCACTAGTGTCTACGACCAGACGAAAGGAAAGCTTATGATGTAGCTCCCTGCTTTTGTAGGGGGCCGAGTGCTTTGACACAACCACAGCTTCAAATCACAAATTTTCTTTTTTGCAGTAGAAATCCTACATTGTTTCTTCTTTCCTTTCACTCAGAATAATTGATGTACATTTATTTTTATAGTTTATAAATATAAATTTATCTGTGAATTTACAGTTGAGGGATGTTAGACATGGAAAGACAGATGGATCATTCCTGGCGGGGGCAGGGAAGGGGGGACATGAATGACTGACTAACAGCACAGCTGGTCTAAAAATGGCTGAAGTTTCAGTCTCAATTCCTCAATGTCCAAAACCAAACAGCAGTCTTCAGTTAAGTATGAGCAGAAAGAAAATGCTTTATTTTTATCTTGTTATACTAAATAGTTAAACAAAACAAGTGAAAAAGGCAGCATTGAGAAATGTTTGCAAATGTTAAAAAAAAAAGGGTAGTAAATTTTTATATTCTTCTGACCTCTTTTCACTCTCACAAGTCATCATTGCAGATGGTGAGAAAAATGCTTTTAAAACCCCTGCAAACTAGGGTTTCTCCTTTAAAGATTGGTTAAATAAAATGTTATACAATGCTATTACACTACTTATATCAACATAAGATATAGGAAGGGGAAGACAATTTAGAGAAGAGACTGTTCCCAATATAAACTTGTACTACGCCAGTTATGGTACCAGGTTTTATAGCTGTATCATTACACTGTATCACACCTACTCTGTTTTGTTAAAAACATGAGAATATGGCATTATTATAATTCCAAGTCTGGAAGAACTTCTGCTAATTGAAAATTTTAAATTTACTAGATTGAAACAGCTTTTACTTCGCCTCACTCAGTCCAGGTCTACCAGCAAACATACATATAAGTTGTTGTCACTTTAAAAGAATTATACTTTTTCTTCAAATGTGTTCTTGTGCACAGTTGTCTTTTGTCTTATGGAAATGCCATAAATGCTACTCACAGAAAGCAGAAGATCTGCAACTGATCATACTGGCATACCTTTAGTATGGCTTCTTCCCCAGACAATGAGGATCTGCTTTGACTTCTGTGTACTTGTCATCTTGTGGTCCCTGGCATGTACAAATTCCTGGGTACGGATGCAACAACAGTAACTGGCTATTTTATGAAATAACTACTTGTGGCAGTATTATTTTTTTCCCTCTTCAATAGTTGTGCTTCCTTGAGTAACAATGTGGTTTGTACTTTCATAGATGTTAATAAATGAAACATATCTTAAATTCATACCCAGAAATTTTTAAAACCAGGTTAGTAGGAAAACACATCAAGAATATGGATGGTCTGGAATAATTTAGTTTAGACCATATGCTAACAGGTTTAAAATAAAGCATTTGAGACAAAAATGTTACGTGGAGAGAAAGACCTAATGTAAAGAATGTCAGCTTATCATGAAAAGCAGTGTTTATCAGTCCTTCAGCCTACGTTATTCTAACAGGATTGTGTCTTGTACTGCATCCTTTCTGCTGTTAAAGGCTGTATGGTTTGATGTACTGCAACTGGATGTTTTCACGTGTGAAGTTGCCCAACTTACTGCCTACAGAGACGTTTGTATTTTGCTATGGGTTGTACTGCTGAAGTTAACTAAGCTTACATTATTCTTCTGTAACATGCAGTGAATGCTAATTTGATAAAACACAAGAAATTACCCCTTTAAATGTATTTTTAAATAACTACAAAGAACGAGGTGGAAAATCTGAAGCAAATACGATTAACTTTTTCTCATTCATCTGACATGACTTTCTTTGGGTATGTTTGTCATTAGAGAGAAACCAGAGAAACAGAATGTGTGCATTCGTTTTGATCAGACAGGTATCCTTGATTATTTACTGTATTTTAAAAGTAGAACTAGCCTAAGGAAGGCTAGTGATAAGACGCTGCACACTGAAACAAGTGCCAGTGCCCTACTGTTTGGAGCAGTGTGTCTTATTTTGCAGCATATGTGAGCTATAAATAAACACTGTCATCCGTATTCTTTTTTTGACGTTCTTTTTATTCTCAGAGCCTGTCATCATAAGAATTTTGGATTCAATAACCGTGAAACCAGTGGAAAGACAATTCCTCTTTTCTCCATCTTTAGGATTACACATAAGCCTTCTGACTAAATGTATTTTTCAGTTAATGTTTTTAAGACATTTTGGAGAAGAAAAAAACACACAGAGGTATAATTTGCTGTTTCATTTTGTATTTTAAAGATTTTCTGTATTGGATTGTTTATAAACCAGGAATGTAATTTGATTTAGTACTCCATCTTGCATAATATAATGCAAGTATTTATCCAAACTGAGAACAAAATATTGTTGGGACTTTTACCTCACAAAAGTTGACACGTAATTGCACACATTGTTAAAGTATACATAATTGCCAAACTCTGAGATAGTAAATTTATTTGCAATGGAAGTCACAAAAGGACAGGGAAAGAAAAAAAAAATGAAGCAATATAAAATACTAAAATGAAGAATACAGTTGAAGTAAAAGAAAAAAGGTTTTGTTTATTACTTAGGAGTTGTTGCATGATACTATTGGACAAAGAGAAAAAAAATCAATTGGTGACATATTAAATGTAGCAGTTATGAATGAAGACAGTTTTGAATGAAATTATTTTTCTCTCTCTGTCTCAAAACAGCAGAGGACGTGCTTTGATTCCCTTGAAAGAAGGGTACAGTGACACTTACGACAACAAAGAAAGTTGCCCTGCCATGTATACACTTTAAAAGAGTGCAGTAGAGGCAGCTCAGAAAGTGAAATTAACTACATATTTAGGTACCTCCACCCTCCCAGAAGATTGGCTTACTGTGCCGAAGAGCTCCTAAGCACAATGCCAAGTTGTCTCGGACTAGAATTTCAGTACTGCAACTGAGTAAGAAACTGCTGATCCCTGCTATCAGAATTTCCATAGTGATGTACAGAATTTCATAGAACATTTCTTACATGCAGAAGCATCGTTTTCTAGGCAAAGTTTTTGAGATACATGAAGCAAATACAACAGTATTATAGGAACAGTTTAAAATTCCAGACTACAGACTTGTCCTTTTGTCCTTTTTCTTTTTTCTCACTATTTTTACCTTCTACTGTGTAGAAACAAATGCGATAATTACATATCAAAAATCTGGAAAACAGCCTGGGGAAAATTTAAACACCAAGCATATATGTAGCTAGAGCTGTTACCATATATGAAAAATTTAGATATAGGGACCTGGAAAATAAAAAATTCTAGAGCAGGTGGTACAGGAACTTGTCACGGTGCATAACATACAAGTCTTGTGAGATTTCAGGGGTCTTCACATTGTGCTTTGCGATTTAAACAAAGCACAGGTTTGATGCTGCCATTCACAGACTGTATTTTGTAAACAGATCCCACAGCTTGCTCTGCTGAGACAAAGCCTATTTGAGATTGTATTTTTTTTTCATCTCTCTTCTTCTATTTAAGTTATGAATTCTGAAAGTTCTTAAATAAAAGTTGTATTTTTGCTGCGGAGTTTCCTCTAGGAGTTAAACAAGTCCATGACCCAGGCTGTTTCATAGAAATGCAGAACTCCAGAGTACCTCTTTGACCTCTGGGCCTTTTTTCCCCTGTATTTTCCCACATGAAACAATTTTATCCCTTTACAAGGTGATTTATATATTTTTTAAGAAATTAATTAGAAAGTTATTTTTTTTTGTGTGCAATTTTACTAAGAAGTTATTTGAATTAAAGATTTTATTCAGAATTATTATTTAGGGAGATGCTATGTGTAGGACCCTGAAGTTTCATCACGTCCCTGTTGTATACCAAGGACTGCTTTGGAGAATCTTTGAATACCCCTTCTACACAGTTATTTCTGACTAACATATTTTAGTCATTCCTCATTATCCACAGGAAATTTAACTGTGATAACACTGACTATTAAAGCCACCCATATTCTACAATCTTTGTCTGAACTGAGTATGAATGGTGTTTTCTTTTAGGTTTTCCTTGTAGCTCTGATACACATCCTGTTTAATTTTATTGTATGTAGAATGACCTATTCTCTGTGTTCAGTAATTTATAATTAATAATCTGTTATTTAAACAACTGTGTAAAACTTAAAGATATGAGAGTAGAGAGCAGAACCTCCTTTCTTAGCAAGTGGAAAGTGAAACTAGGCTACTAATAACATTAGGTTATATATTAAGGGAATTTAAATCTCACTTAGAAAACTATTCTAAATTACTGCCCTCTATCTGCAATTACATAATGCAAGAACGAGAATTTAAAAATATATAGCAAGAAGAATTTAAAAATATATATTAAGAAAAAATTTATATGAAAATATTTATTAAGAAGAATTTAAAAATATATATTAAAATCCTTATTTAGAAAGATTATAAAAGTTCTAAATGCATTTGCAGTATGTAGAGGCCATGGCAAAGAAAAAAGCTCAACAGCTAGGTCATAACCATGCTGAAGCTACCACTTGAAAAATCAACAAAAACTTTGGAAATAAAACCAGATTACGAAATAATGTAAAAGATAGGAAGAGTGGAGGAAACAAAAGAAAAACGAATGAGGATATTGAAAAAGGAGGAATAAGAAACAAAGAAAAGGAAGGTAGAGACACAAAATATTGATAAGATGTTAACGTTCTAGTGGATTCTAACAGCTGTGCAAATGGCTGATAGCATTTATGATTAGATGTAGGACTGATGTAAAACATCATGACTGCAAACAGATGTATCTAAATACCCTGTTTTCAAACAAACAAAAAGATCTGTCTATTCTGGATATGAACAGAGATCTTAATATAAATTAAAGAAAAAAATAATGAAAAGTACTCTATTTTTACTTATTAAAAACAATAAATTAGAGAGTCTTGATAGATAATGCTTTTGACGTTAGCAATGAAATAACTGTGTACTGTGCAGGTAGGTGGCATTTTGCCTTAGCCAGCAGGCAAGCAAATGTGCTCTATTCCAGAAAGAGTTTTACATTATCTTTACTGAGAAAAGTCATTGCAATTGTCCACTGAGTATCCATGTAGTGGAAGCTTGGATTATTGAGGCTCTGTCTGAAATTATATAACCTGTGGATGGTGTAGGCAAGAATTTGCATTACCTGCCTGTGTTCTGGATTTCTTTTTCTTCTTAGTTAGGGTATTCTTTACCGTATTTTTAAAGCAAAATCCCAACCTGCACTTTCTCATATAAAGTATAAAAGCATGAAATATTTGAATGAATGAGGTGAATAAGGACTAAGTAGCACAGTACTTCATATGACTTTTTTAATTTTAAAATCTAAAATCCAAATATTATAAACTTCTTCAGTTTGTGTTTTTTCTTTTTTTTTCTATTTTTTTTTTTGACAAATATGTGTGAATAAGAAGTTAGTGCTGCTACGAAAAAAAAAATGCTTTCCAAATCCAGAAGTCATTTGTGACATTGTTTTCTAGCATTTAATAACAGATTACACAGTCACAATTGCTGAATCAAGCTTTCTTGGTTAATTGCTTTGATAAACTACAAATATTTGTTATTGTAATCCTGATACTGCCTAAACTTAATTCAGAAAATTCACAGTGGCTTTGATTTGTAGTAAAACCCTACAGTGTAGCTTTACTACTGTAAATGCAGTGTAATTCTCAGTAAGCCGACGGTAGCAGCTCAATAATCACTTGTTTCTGCAACAGCACATCTCAGTAATGCTAATGATTCTAAGTCCTGCATGAAATAATGAGTCTTTGGAAGGGAAAACTGCTGTTCAGCAGACACTTTGCTAGGTTGCTTCTCTTTCTAGGCTCTGCAAAAGCCACATAGTTTTATTTAAATACCAGTATATTTTGAGAATTTGCATTTCCTTGATTTTGTTTGTGCTGTGCCATTTTCCACAATGAAGTGTGAGACTTGTCCTGAATTTTACAATTATGATCCTTCTGTCTGTGTTGTTACTGATTTTTCCTCACTTTGGGAAGATTTCACTTTTCTTCAGCAATATTTAACAGATATGTTAATTATTACTTCTATGTGCAAAAACCAGAAAGCATGAGTGTTCACTTGTTGTGACCAAAAGTCTTTACTCTTTCACACTTTCATCAGTATCAGTGTTCTACTATTCACATTTTGCATTTTCTTGGAAAAAAAAAAAAAAAAAAAAAAGAGCTTCCAGCAGTCAGACATTCTTATATTTTGCAGTGCTTTAAGCTTTTCACATTTCTCAGGGGAAGTCCTCAAAACAACTGCTTATCTTCAGAAATGTTCAAAAAAAGCTTTAACTTGACATATATGATTACAGAGATTTGAGTTATTTAACTATTTCAAAAAATCAGGCATTTGTCATGAAATTAATCTGCGTATTTCATGTATTAGTCAAGCCAATGTATATTTATTTCATTTTTGCCAGTTTGCCATTTTCCTTTCCTAACACTTCTTATAGTCTCCAGAATATTGCCTTTATCTCTTTGCTAACTGGTTAGAACTTTAAATTTTTAGCTCATGTTTTCCATTGGAAAATTATTTTCTCCTCTCTTTGCCTCTCTGAGTCTTGTGAACAAACCACATGTATTTACAGGTTTTGTTTTCTTCAGTCAACCTGGGTATTAATTGTAACCATTTAAAAATAGGAGACTAAAATTGATGGGAATTAGTCATACCGTGAAATTTCTGAAAATTCTGATACTTGATGCTGAAAAAAAAGTGTCTTCAATGGAAAACTGATTCTGTTGTTGATTACAAATTGGAAAAAAATTCAACGCAAACTTTCATGTATTGAAAAAATCCTATACTTACTCTCGTTAGGACACCCTACAAAAATTAAACTGAAAAAAAATACTCACAACCTCTTTTAAAGATTATCCCTCACAGTATTTAGTTACCAAAGCATGCTCTAGCCAGTAGCAGCCACCTCCTATCAGTTTTCTTAGGGGGCTTTCCATCTACTACATAGCTGATTCATGGCACAGGCCATGGTTATTTTATTTTCTTACATGGTGTATCACTCCTTTGGCCCCAGTACTTGTGCTTCAAAAATCTTAGATACTTAAGAGAGAATAATTTCTCTCTGTGGGTTATAAAATAGATGTTGAAAAATACAAGTTACTCCCTCTGTTCAGAAATGTCTGTTCATCTTCTTTATTCCCCAAACCCTGTGATGCCTAACTCTCATTTCATTAGTCCCTCTAGGAGAAGAAACAGATAATAAACTGTCACTATTATTTCAGTCTTAATTTACTGGAGAATGTGGGTGTAAAACCAGATCTAGATGAGGAGAAATAGGAAATTCTTCAGTGTTAGTTAAATGAGTGGTAAAAGAGCCTTACGCCCTACAGCACAGAAGTTATATATTAGAGGTACATTCTTAAAATGTTAAAGCAACATACTTATTCATGTCAAGGCCATTTTTTCATCATCGATTTACTATGAGAGATTTTATTAACATGAGTAGGTATTTATACTGAACATTTATTTGCCTTATATTTCTACTCGATGCTACTTTGAAAGATGAACTCTCCCCATAAATGAGTTTATGAAAATTTCATCTGCTTTTAGTCTGTTATGTTAGTTTGACTCTTCTTTTCACACCATTAAAATAGGTGTGTATCCTAACATGTGCTAGTTCTGTATTGCTTTTTTTTTTAACACAAGGAAGTTGTGCTGTAAAGGATCTAATATTACATAGCCAAAATTACATTAAAAATTACATAGACAAAACTATGTGATGTATTATTTCAGTGGAAGATTTGGTGAGAGGTGTCCTGGTAGAAATTTCAGATGAAATTTTAGATCAAACTGATCAAGAATATTGAATATTGGAAGAACAATGTTTCAATCAGAATATTCATTTGGGGTGTGGGAGATTCGAGCTCACATCATTTGACTCTTTTGCAAACAATGTATATTTTAGATGGTCAGACAGGTATGAAATTTGTATTAAGACACTCAGCTGAAGGGTGTAGCTTTCTGAACAACAGATGATTGAGTTCTCTAGAGCTCTATTTTCCTCATGGATATTTCCAGAAAGGTTGTGTTTTCATTTTGCTTTTAATTCCTGTTTTTCTGCTCAGATGTGGTTTCATGTGGTTTAGTGTCACTTGTGTTTTAATTCAATGGCTTGTTTTAATTCAATTAATTTGCCACAGGGCCTGAAAGGGAAGTCAGGAAAGAAAGGATTTAAATGTTCTAGTTTAAGAAGGAAGGAAAAAAAAATGCATTCTTTGTAATTGTTAGTTATTTAAGCCATTTGAATAACACAGTAGACTATATTTCTTCCGTTTGATCCCATATTACTATCAATATTACTGTAACAGACATTTTGTTTTCTCTCTACAACCATATGCCAGTGAAACTAGATAATACCAACATGAAATTTGTAGACTATTAGGAAAGATACGGTGTTCCAGGAATTGGTTGCCTACTACTTACAGATATTTTTTTTCCCCTCTGAAAACTTTACACTAAGCCTATATACATTAATAGTAATTAACCTGCTCAACTCAGGTTGTGTTAAGTTTGTAAACTCCACAGATACAAGAAGTACTGTACTGTACAGTACTAACTGTACTGAGTCAGAGGAGACCAGAATCACATTTCTATAAGCTAAGTTGTATACAGCATCTCACTTTTTCAAGAACTGATTAGTTTCTGGTTTTTGTAGTATGTTTGTGGAGCATTTACTTTTATTTTCTTTCCTGGAAGTGCTATATTTGAGAAAACAACTAAATTTTTTTCCATTTATATATTGTTTTATAGTAACCAAAAATATAAATTAATTTATGTAAATACATGGTATAATGCCAGAACTCCATTAATGAGTGCTGGGGAGCTGTGTCACCATTCCCTTACTCAACAGTATATATATCTTTAATGGCACAGCTTTTTTTGCCATATGTGTAAACCAATGTATTATAATATTCTAATAATACACTAATGTTCATTGAACAGTAACTAAAGGAGTAAGTTACAGATTTTTCACGTGTAGATTTGGAAAAAAAAAAAAAGAAGCACATTTGACAATCAGACTTTTAACTCAAAAAAATTACACAGCTATCCCAAATGTGGGTCGAGTAGTTGAAATACTTTTCAAAAGATCCTTTAGGAGAATGTTATTAATGAATTTGAGTTCAGCCATGAACATGCCTCAAGAAATAGGGAAAGCATTCTTAGTTCTGGTGTTCCAACTTTAGGTAATCATCAATCTGTTCTAAGGATATTTTGATAATTCCTCAGAAAACTTTGAACAATGATGCCCATTAATTATGCCATTTTACTATCACTTTGACTGCTATGAAAAACTTGAAGCTTCTCATGGATATAATACAATCAACCTACATTACACTGGTGGTCTTCAACTTGCTGCTTTAACACAGTGAACTTGACTTGAGCTTGTTATGAACCATACACAATGGACGCAACACTCATTGGTCATTTTGCTCCTTCAAAATTGAAGAGTTTGGGGTATTTTTTGTTTGTTTTCAAGACATAAGTGGGGGGTTGTTTGTGTTTTACATAGCAATCTATCTCTCCTCACCAGTTGTGAGTATCCTAGTTGGGCAGGAGGAATTATTATTTGTGGAAGGTAGGGGAACACTTTGTCCAAATCCTGTTCAGCAGAAGTGGGGGCAGCATGGTCACTGGGACGCAGTTCCACGGGCTCTGCTGTGGTGAGGTGCCCACTCAGCCTTGGCACAGGGTAGAATACATATATAACTGGAAATCCTTAGATGTCTCAATTTTTGCGTCCCTCAAAACTGTAAAACAGCTGCATGACGTATCTTTTTTTCTTATCTCACCTCTTTTCACACTGCAACTTCAAATCAGGGCCAAAATGTGTCCTCCAGAGCTAATTAAAGTGAAATAACAAATGTTTCTGGCCATTGCAACATTTACTCTCTGGACTTTCTTCCAGTACCTCAAGGGGGCCTACAGGAAAGACGGGGAGAGACTGTTCAGTAGGGCCTGTTGTGACAGGACGAGGGGTAATGGGTTTAAATTAGAAGGAGGTAGATTTAGATTAGATATTAGAAAATAAATTTTTACAATGAGAGTTGTAGAGCACTGGAACAGGTTGCCCAGAGAGGTGGTGGATGCCCCATCCCTGGAAACGTTCAAGGCCAGGCTGGATGAGGCTCTGAGCAACCTGATCTAGTCAGGGATGTCCCTGCTCCTTGCAGGGGGGTTGGACTAGATGACCTTTGAAGGTCCCTTCCAACTCTAACCATTCCATGATTCTATGATTCTATGATCTTGGGGAAGGGATGGCATTTTTCTTCTGATCTAGGACACAGTGAAGTTTGCGAACATCCAAACCTAGAGAGAAAACTCCCTCTTACAGGTATTTCTCCCCTGTCTCATTTCAGGCGTAATAACAGTGAATCATAGGCTTCCTGTTAAGTTCCTTATAATCCTGTTTCCATAACTGACAAAAGCCCCAGCCTTATCAGCAGCTGATAAGAGATCAGCCTAATAATGTTCTCAGTTTTGTTTGAAAAAATGTATTAGATGAAAAGGATTATTGGATACATATTTTTTAGAATCCTCAGTGCCTCAGTCTAAGAGTTTATCTTTACTTGTATGCTAATCACAGTGGGACTAGAAATATGTGTAATGACATAAATCAAGTTTTGTATGTCTGAGAAAACATCAATTTCACAAATAAATACAATGTATGAGCTCGTGTTACTCTCTGAAAGGTTATAAATAAAAATGGAAGAAGGGCCCTTTGAAGTACAGAATTCTGATAGAATTTACATTATTTTTTTTTTAGAGATGTGGTTCTTAATGCATTTTTTGTGTCATTGTTCCTAAGCCCGCATAACACGTGACTTTTTCCTGGTCTTTTACTACTCCTTGGTATTTATCAAAGGAGCCAGAGCTGTGCAAAGAGATCTCAAAGTTTGGGCCTCGGTGGTGGTGAATTCTTTTTTTTTAAGGATTAGGAAATGTAGTTTCCATCTGTCTAACAGCAGCTGCCTCTGCAACACTACACAACAGGGTCTGCCAGAACTAAGTCTGCTGAGAAGCAGTAGTTTCTGAGAGGCTCAAGTTGCTTGAACAGTACTATAAATGAAACAATGCTTCCCCACTTTATTCCTGGGATTGGTTAGTTATAAGAGACACCTTGAAATCACAAGGACAGCTTTGCATTCATTTTAGCACATCATGTCTTCTTGTATTGTTATTTCTGTACTGCTTTGAGTTAAAGACCAGTTTAGTAAAAAACCGTTTATGACTTCATGAAAATTAGAAGGAATGCTGGATTGGGTTGTGGCTGAATCCTCCAAATATACTAGGTTAAATAAAATCATCAGTGCTGTGGTTATAACCCAGCCTCTGTCATTCACTGTCTACGATGCCTCAGAAAATAAAGCCTAGGTCCAATGAAGCACAGAGGCTTATATATGATTAATAAAACCACTGACTTCAGGAAGAGTGAGTGAGAGTTCATGTACATTAAGAATTCTGTTTCAATTAGGAGTGCAGCTCTGAAAATAATTTTCTAATAGTCTTTATACACTTTGGTGTTTATTTTAAAGCAGCCTTAAGTGCATGAACTAGACCACTTTCAGACTAAATGGAACCAGAAGACAGACTTAAAGGGTACACTTAATGTAAAATCCAGAGTCTTTCTACTTATTGATTTTTTTAGAAAATATTGGTGTCCATTTTCATTTCCATTTTAGTTGATATTGGCCTAATTTCCATTTCTCTCTCAAGCTAATCTTTATGATGTTTTTCTTATTACTTTTTTATGTCAATAATTTAATTTTCACCATATGATCTATAAAAATAATAGATTCCTAACTTAAACTTTGAAGAAACACAGGAGATAATTAATACGATGAGAAAAAAAAGTTAAAAAAAATCCCTAAGGTTTATTCTGAACTAAACTAAACTGAGTAGCAGGCTGCTTCTATTAAGTAATATGCTTCCTCTTCTACTGAAATTAATACAAGTAATAGTTAAGGATAAATAATATCTTTGCATCTCTCTTTCTGTCCATTAACAAAACTGCACTTTTTAAACTGTATCTATATAAAGTGGTTACTATTTCTCTAGGTATGTCCAGGACAGAGACGGTAAAAAATTCAATACAATTTTAAACACTATGCGTCCATGGCTGGGATCTATACTACTTCAGTGATTTTTTTTTAAACAAATTTATTTGTATCAAAACAAAAACTATGACGAGGTAAACTTAACAGACAATAGTCTGACGAAATGCAGTAAAAAATTTGCTTCCCTCCTTTATTTCTTTCAGTTGTCATTTATTACTCAACTACATAACTGAAATAAATGAAATTGAGTGCAAAGTGATAAAACAATCAAATTTGGTAGAAATAGCTGAATACTTCCAAAATGTGGGAAAATAAGATCTCAGTGTGTGCATAAAACAAGAGAACTAAAGAATGAGTCTGATATCATCCAGTCATTACAGAAACAGAACATTAAACTGTTTGGAAAAAGAAAATTTTAAAACACTTCAGTAATTTATTGCTTTACAATGACCATTCAGGCACACAAAAGTAAGTTTTCTCAGTTTATTTTCAATTGCTAGACCAAATCTTCACTATTTTGTTTAACTCTTAATATGTAATACCTACAAGAACTTGACCTTTTCTACTCATAACCTTCTTCAAACTGATCTGGCCCTTGTCCTCCTGACCATCTCGATGGCCCTCTGTGGAGCTCACTCTGGTTTACGGATGTCTGTCTTGTACTGGTGGGTCTAAAATTGGACTATTAGATGTGACCTAATGAGTATACAGTGGAGGGGGATAATCCTTTCCTGTCAGCCACTTTTGTTGCTAAGCCATACCACTGGCTTGTCACAACTCCAGGAAATACTGGTTGTGAGTACAGAACAGGCTTATCTCATGGGCTAAAATAAGAAAATGCATCTCTGTCTCAAAATCTTCAGTGTTTTCCTTACAGAGAAGACTACTAAACTGGTCATCAGTAATCTCACACTCAAGAAACTTGCTGTGGGTCATCTGTTGGAGGAGAACACAGACTCCTGACATTTGGACAATTAAAGTTAAGTGCACAAGACAATGTAGGACCATTTCTTTCAGAACATATGTATTGATCTTACACAGTTTTCTATCAATGTTTCTGCTCAAGATTAAAAATACTTGTCTCTCCTGCTTGCCTAACTTTATCCATCATCAGTAATCTTGGCTGGTTTTAAAAGTCAGTGTACGGAATCTAAAAATATATTGCCACATGCTTGTGAAAAATTTAGTGCCTTACTACTTTGCAGTGCATATTAAAACTTTTGTTGTACCCTGAGATGTCTGAAAGACTGACTTATTGATGAGGTTGCCATGGGCAGTCTGAGTGCCTTATTCTTCCAGCTTGGCACAGTCTTCTTCAAACATAAGTAGCCTGGGAATGAAATATATTTTTATATAAAAATTACTGGCTTCGTAGGGATCCCTAATTCAAGACATTTTATATTTTCTATAAAGTACGTACTATTAGCAGTGAACTAATTAAACACCTCATTTTACTAAAATCTGCTCTGTAACGTATGTGCCATCTGTTCACTTTAGTCTGAGAAAAACAGACTGTAATTCAGCTCTGTAATTATGCCACCAATCATTTCAGTTAGTTCACAGTTGTCTTTTATCTTTGCAAAAGTGCATCAAAATAAAAAGACATAGTTAACTTTATTTGAACGAAAAGTGTTGATGATGGTGTCACAGGAAAAGTCTTACTTTCATGGATATCCTTCCCATACATTTTTTCAAGCCACAATAATCTGCACTCTCTAAACTAGTTTGGAAGTATGCCTCAATGACTGTTTTCCAGTGCCTCATTATCTGTAGCAGTGATCTCATAACATGAGAATAGATTGCTCCTATACTGTGCTAATTACAGATCCAGTCAAGGAATCAAATCAAGATTCAGTACTACATTAAAAGCATCTCAGAAACTATGCAAAAACCATGAAAGTATAGAGAGGTATGTACCAAAATAGCAAATTCATACCTCTGTCTATCATGAGACCCCCATCAGTGGTTACAGCCAACCAGTCAATTCAGTTTATAAACTTTCAAGCTTCTCAAAATCTATTTTTCCCCTTCCTACACATTTTTATTCCAAGGACATTCTCAATTTTAGCAATTTGAAATTTTTTTCTTACAACTATCTGATATATTTGTAGCTAGGTTGGTACATGCCTTTGTTCTTCCGACAAATTTGTTTAAAGAGTTCTCCTGCTTTCCTGATGTTTGCATCACTGCAGTATTGAAAGTAATCAGCAAACTTTCCATAGCTATTCAGTGTTTTTCTTGGGTAGACCATGCTCCTCCAGATAGTATAGAAGACCTGTTGTCACATGTAGTCACATATTGTAGGTCAGGTTCTTCTTTATCATTCTAACACGAGTAATCTGGATGCTTTACAGTTTGATTTTTTTCTTTATTAAATAAAATAGCCAGGGGTAAAACGCAGGAACATAAAACTTCAAGAGATATAACCTGAATCGTATCCAATATTTAAATGACAGTTCACTGGTAAGTGACATAACAGAAGAAAAAAAAGCCTGTTCATCTAGGAGGTTGATCTGGCACTTGGTTTGTATTCCTTTTAAGACAAAACACAATAGTAAAATATTTTTAGCTATTTCAACAGTGTAACACATGTAAAGAGAGACTTCAGTTAACTGAACTCTTCCAAAACGTGGTCAGGTTTTTTTCATGGCAGGAAGCTTGTATTTTCATTTATTTGATAGCCTCTGGGAATTTCTCCTTAGATTTAGATTAAGTTCTATGACAACAATTTTGTTACTCTTTCCAAAAATATGGTCATGCATTCTTTTGCCACTCTTCAAACATCTCTGCCCTTACAGAAAAATAACTTGCATAGGATAGCTTTTCCATCACTTGCTTTTCATAGCAGCATCTAGAGAGTTGGCATTTTGTTCTTCAATCTCAGCTTTATGCAGCAGAATGTGGGTTAGTAGATAAAGCTACTTTGAATTTGTGTCCTAACTCTAGCCATTGTTGCAATTATTAAAGCCAAGAAAATAATTTATTCAATTACTTCATTAATCTTTCAGTTTATGGAATATCTCTGAAGAGACAGAGTCCCAAATTTTTTTAAAATATTCAGCTTTGTTTCAGTAATGTCTTACAAAATATATTACACTGCAGTTTTTATGAATATTCAAAATTAAAACTTCATTGCTGGGTAGAATATATCAGACATTTGAATAAGATTTTTCTCTTGATTTTGCATAATATAGGAATTGTTGCTGGAATTTGCCTGTGTAAAATTTGACTGCTGATAATCTTCCCAGATAATCACCTTGAAAGTTTTGCCTGCAGTGTATATTTTGGTCAGCAGAATTTACGTTAATTCAAACAGCAAAGTGGCAAAAGTACAGTTGTTGTAAATTTGTCTTAGGCCAGTGTGGTATTGATGGATGTCAGTGGTAGCTACATCTCTCAGTGAGCCAGAAAGACTTAGAGACCCTTAGAAACATAAGTGGATGTGACTGAAAGTTTTTTCTCTGTTGGCCATAGATCCATTGCTACTGTTCTTTTCATTGGCTTGCATTATGGAGGACATAGGGTACTACAGCATGTAGTGTCACTGTTGACATCTTGACCTAGTTGAAGGTATCCCTGTTCACTGCAGGAGGGTTGGGCTAGCTGACCTTTAAAGTCCCCTTCCAACTCAAACCATTTTATGATTCTACGATTCTATGATCTTACGCTCATGCTTAGATTTGAACTTCAAGCTGATGCAGTGTAGGACTCTCAGGGTAGTGTTCCCTATCATTCCTGAGGCTTGTTAACCCAGACTCAGTATTGTGCTAACCATAGCTATACCACCTTTGGTTTGTAACTGACTAGTGGTAGAAAGTTAGAAATGTGAGTATTCAGTTCTATCTTTCCAAAAATCTTGGTTAGATAAAGCCAACATCCTGAGGACTTCTACCAATCTTTTTTTGTTTTTGTTAAAAGATATTTTCTTAATTCTGTTTTGACTTCATATAGCCATTTAAAGTGTACAGTTGTTTTTTTTCATGGACCTAATAGCAATTTGCATCATATGATCCCAACTGTGGCTCTCCATTACTTTTTCCTACACTACCTACTGATTTTGAATTAATATTCTGGTTGAAGACAAGTTTTTCTCTTTCACTAGGAACTTCTACCTTAAATCACAGATGCACACATACAAACAAGTGTATTAGAAATATTTTCTCCTTACTTTTGTCTATTTAAAACACTTCAATATTTACTCACCTCAGAGAAATAAATTGATCCAGCATTCCTTGCCTCTTCTTTCAGAGATAACACTTATAGCATTATTTTCAATTACATATTTTCTGTGGAATGATCTCAGGTAACATATCCCTTTAAAAGCTTCCACCACAATGCTAATAAAAGGTTGATAACATATAAAGGGAAGTAAAGTCTTTCAACTAGATTAGTAAAGAATAAATAAATAAAAATAACAAGACTTAAGTCCAGCAAACTTCAACAAACTCCAAAACTTATAGAAGAAGAGGTAGAATCTCATCTATATCAGGCAATTCAGGAGATACATGCACCTTAAAAACTGACACTTTACTGGAGCCAGGTTACTTCTAGTTGAAAAATTAGTGCTGTGCCCAGAAGGCACGCACAAAATCAAAGGAAAATACCTCACAGAATTTTTCATTAGGAAAAAGAAGTTGCTTCCTTTATTTTCGAAGTTTTAGTCAAAACTTTTTAATAGAGGAGGTTAGAACCATGTCCTGTATTTAGATTATGGCACTAGGAAGTATCTTCTGATTTTTATTTGTTTTAATAGTTGCCATTTTATCACAGTGAGGTTTTTTTTTAAAGAACTATTATAGACAAAACTTTGGTATCGGCTTCTAACATAATATTCAGGCATCTAACAAATACAAAATAATAGGTAGCAAATGCAAGTGCTGCCAGCATGGAGTTCTGTAGAGTCTAGAAGACTGAGTGCTGTGCAGGGATCTACCTCCAGAAGTTTTGTCTAACATTTACCATTTTAAGAATAAGGGTGGTATAGAAGATTGGTCTTTAACAATGGTTTTGCAGTTAGTGAGACCTCGCGCTTCTTGTGAAGGGTGTAATTGCCCTTTTATTGAATTTGTAATTATCCCACTCAGCATTATCTAGTGTTAGATAAGAAGGAAGGGCAAATGCCTTTGATCACAGTGGCATTTTTACATAAAAAGAACAGCCGATGAGCATGCCATGCTTAAAGAAAATATATTGAATATAAACGAGCAATTGAGCATATTACTTTAGCCTACTCCATCCTGGAGTGTCTCAAATTATGGATTTCAGATCACTGACTCTGTCATGCACATCACATGTACTCAAGACCGCATTAATTATGAGTTTGCAAAGTTGCATCAATCAATATGGTAAGAACAAAACTGCTTTGGCAAAGTAACAGCAAGTCAGACTTAATTTGCAGGTTAACTAAGAGCCCCGCTGATCTTTTTAGACAACGCATCTCAAAGACACGAGATCTACATCAGTGAGATTTCCTGACATCTTTCAGACCCCAAAAGTATGTAAATAAGGCTAAGCACTCTGATTTTACTATTTACCTGAAGTAAACTTCAGCAGGTAGGGAACTAAAATATCTTTTATATTTCAGAATTTTCTTCCCAAAAAAAGGGCAGAAGAGGACACGTTACAACCCGGAGCCATAGCAGGTTTGTGATTCCCTCAGACTAAATTAAGGTGAACCGACACCAAACGATTGATTTAGGATTTTATTTAACCTTTGGAGGAACAACTTAACTTTGGAACCTTGGAAGGTGTAAGGGGGATTGGTATCCGGGTTCTTGTTGGGTTATTTCTAAGAAGGAAAAGGGAAACAGAAAAGAGAAAGAGGAGAAGAAGGAAGAGATACCACCACCCTTGGATCCAGGGACGACGATGACCGGCGGGTGCACGGATCCTCCGGTGGGGTGGCTTCTGGTGGCAGGGCCGCAGTGGCGGGCGGCTGTGATGGTCTTCTGGTGGGGGGCTCGCCATGCGGCTCCCTCGGGCAGTGTCTTTTGTAGTCTAAACCCTGCCCCCAGTTCTGCCCCTTGAAGCGCCTGGTTCCAGAAAGTTCCCAGCCCCCTGCACAGGCATGGGGTGGGCCCTAAATGTGAGGAGTGGTTGGAAGCCCCCTCCTCAGATGACCACTGTGTGACCCCTGCCCATATTTGGCAAATCATTAACAGGGGCCTGGGGAGCTGCACATCCCCCACGAAGCCTCCACCTCCCCTATACAGACTGCACCCAGCCGTGCAGCCACAACAATGTTTGAGACATTAACTCTTTCAGTCCCTGGCAGGACAGAAAAGTAAACATACTGTATTTAGTAACAAATTCTCTTGTATTTTGCTGTCATAATACAATTCCAGTTATGTTCCACACATTGTCAACTGTTTTGTGCCTTCTTTTATTTAGAAATAAAGGAACAAAGTACAAGTGGTTGTCCATTTCAGTAAAAAACAGATCTGCCGAGGCAGCAAGTAAACACTTGTGTAAATTGCATGTGAAAGACTCTTACAAGCACCAAGATTCGATCTCTTTCTTAAGTGCATTCTTTCTGAATCTATTTCTACAGGAGGTATAACTCTGCTAGTCATTTATCTTACCTAACAGAAATTATCTCATTTTTCCCCCTCTTCATTTCTATCTTATTTGCCCGATCTGCCCTCAGATAGTCTCTCTATTAGTAATTTTTTCATCTTCCAATTCTGCTATTGTCCTGCTGGATACCACGACAAACTCTCCTGTCTTACATTTTGTTGCTGTATTTCTGCAGCTTGCTCTATGCTTCTGAAGCCCCTTCCTTTGCTTATATTGCAATTTGGCTTTGATCCTGGTCTCTAAATAAGCAGTTTAATATACTGGAATTTTCATCTTTCTTGGTCACAAAACAGAAATGTTTTATTCATTACTGTTTAACTTGAAAAGTCTGTGTGGTCGTTTAAACATACTTATTTGTACCTTGTGCCAAGGGACTATTTACCTTCTGTTACCCTAGACTGTAGAAATAATTTCCCACAGAATACTTCCGGGGTCATCTGCTCTTCAGTCCAACTGAATACATGGTTTGAGACAACATGCATATATATACAATGAACCCATTAAGACTCTGGCCTGCAGGATGTATTTCCAGCTCCTAGCCGCTAAACTGGGGTTGCTGATGAAAGTTAGTAATGCTCTTACATCTTGTTTAATACAGTCTAGTTAGGGGATTGGATAACTCCATGTTGGTGTTAGCTGAAACTGTTGTGAGTGCCGTTGTTTTCTATGCTCCCCATGCACTTTGGTTGCAGAGGAAAGAAAGAGGAAGAGGGTGCCCATCTGCTGCTTCTCTGGGACCTCCAGAGGGAACTGGACTGAAATATGACTAAAGTTGCGTATGTCAGCAGGTCTGCCCTGCAAGTACTGCCTCACTAAAGACATGGCACCCGTGGGATAGAAGGAAAAAGGAAGCCATTGGTGGGTGCCACTGGTTTTGATTCCTTAGCCCAGGTGCTAAGAGAGAGAGCAGCTGTTGGAAAACTTAGATCAACCTCTGAGCTTACAGGGTTGCCTTATTTGTTTTGTACTTGCAATACTCTATGAGAAATATTTCAAAATGTTCTAGCCCTATCTAAGCCCTATCTACTGACTTTGGACTAAGAGTTGATATTTGTTTGAAGTCATTCATTTTGCTCTTTGTAAAAATATCTCTTCTCTAACTGCCTGAGGGCTTCTAGCTCATGAAATACCAGCTTCAAACAAGTCAGTGAACTGCAAGAGCAGTTTGTGATTTGTGTTGAGATGTTTCTCATTGTGTCTCAGAATAGAATGCCTGAAAAATTGTATTGCTATGCTGGTAATTTGCATAGATACTCTGTGTCCTTACAGCAGATCATTGACCCAGAGAAGCCTCTGAAAAGAACACTCAAACAAGCAACAGTGTAAAGATGTTCTGACATTATTGTTTTGCAGGTTATCCATCCATGATAGCAATACCACTTCTAGGTTACTTAGTCAGCTGTAGGAAAAGACCAAAAAAAATTTAAAAAATTAAATTTCCCTTTTTTTTTTCCTCTCTGCTTTTAACAGACTCTTTAACGATTGTGCAGACTTTTGCTCGGTCACACCATTGGCACGTCTATTGAGCTGTTCAGTTCTTTAATTTTTCTTTAAAGCTACTGTATATTATGATTTTTTTTTTCACCCATAAAATCATTAATATTACTGTTGTTACTTTTTTTGGATCAATTTAGTCAAATTTGTTCATTTAAATTATTGTATTGACAACTCATGTCAGCTCAGTGAAGGCTGCTTTTGCACATGATTGTTCTTATCAAATAATTCACTCTCACACAAGACAACTTCGGTGAGAATAAAATCCAACCACAGCTTAATAAGAATTGAGCTTTTTATTTCACGTCTACCATCTGTGCTGAGGGAAGAATATACAGACTACTCTATTATATGAAAAGTTCAACACTTAAATTGTATATTTATTTTTGAGAAAGGAAGCAGGAGCTGGTATCAGAGGGATATGTATTAATTACTAAAGTATTCTAGATTAATCTTCAGGTGTATTTATCCTAAGGGTCTGGTAAAATTTCCATCATTTTGAATCTTGTCATACAAACTGTGCAGTTAAGGTAAGCCAACACTACTCTTTTGTCAGATATATTGCTATGCGCCAAGCCCTTTGTGTAATTACCTGCAAGGCCTTAATGGGCAACTAATGCTGTAGCAAACAGGAATTTACTGTTTTAACAATTGCTGATTATTGAGCTCTATATGGAAGTAATGTGGCAAAATGAAATTGTATGTATGATCTACAGGAGACCAGGCTTTAAAAAATATATGAATCTGATAAATGTGTTTTGATTCAGTTATTAACTTGCACCTAAATAAGTCTCATGGAGGAGAACAAGACTTCCAAGATATCCATACAAGCCAATATATTAAAGATTGATTTCACCTGTGTTTCCTAGTGTTGTGTTTCAGTTCACATTCTTTTCAAGTCTGAATATGGTGTCTACTTATAAATTTTGTTGCTATTTTTATTTATGTCAGTAACAGATTTTTGATGTTATATGGTGGTAGTAGTGTCACAGACTGTAAATGTTACCTTAGTGAAAACTCACTTGCTGCTTCATCACAGATTTCATGAGATGTAGTGTGAGTTTCCTTTGTGTTTATTATAGTAATAGTTGATGGAGCAACTAATCCTGGAAGCCATTTCCAAACATGAGAAGGACAAGAAATTGACTGGGGGATGGACATGGATTTGCAATAGGGAAATTGTGCTTAACTGGCAGCAGCCTTTTACTTTAGGAGGCCGGCTTGGTGGATGAGGGGAGAGTGGTGGATTTTGTTTACCTTGACTTTAGTAAGTCATTTCACACAGTATCCCATAGCACCCTCATAAACAAGCTGACAAATTACAGGTTAGATAAGTGAGCAGTGAGATGGCTTGAAAACTGGCTGAGCAGCTGGGCCCACAAGAGTTATGATCAGCTGCACAAACTCCAGTTACAGGCAAATCAATAATGGTTTATCCCAGGGTCAATATGGAGCCAGTGCTGTTTAACCTCATCATTAATGACCTGGACAATGGGCTCAGCAAATTTGCAGATCACGCAAAACTGGAAGGAGTGGAGGGTACACCAGATGGTTGTGCTGCCATTCAGAGGGATTTGGACAGGCTGGAAAACTGGATGGAGAGGAATCACACAAAATTCAGCAAAGGGAAATGCAAAGTCCTGTATCTATGGAGAAAAAATCCCAAGCACTGGTACACAAAGGGAACCAGATGGCTGGAAAGTGGCTTTACAGAGAGGGACTTGGGGGTCCTTGTAGACACCAAGCTGACTATGAGCCAGCAGTGTGCCTGTGTGGCCAAGATCAGCAGCCATGTGGGCTGCATTAGTAAGAGCACTGCCAGCATGTTAAGGAAGGGGATTCTTCCTCTATACTCAACACTGGTAGGCAAAACTTTCAGTCCTGGCTCCAGTTCTAGGCTTCCCAGTACAAGACAGTTATAGACTTACTAGAACAAGTTGATGCCAGAGCCAGGCAAAGATGATTAAGGGACTGGAGCATCTTTCATATGAAGAGAGGCTGAAAGAGCTGGAACTTTTCAGTCTGGAGAAGAGAAGGCTCAAGAGGATCTTATCCATGTGTATAAACATCTGATGGGAGGGAATGAGATGAAGCATCCAGACTCTTCTCAGTTGAAGTGAAAAATTTATTTTTGAATTATGCAAAGCCAACAAGTAATCTATAGAGAAGCAAAGAGATATGCAGATTTTGAAAATATAAAAATAAATCAGCAGCAATATATAACTCTTGAAAAATATTGATCATGTGTTCTGTCCATGTAGCTTTGACCACTAACACATTTCATTGATTTTCTAGTATTAATAAAATATATATCTTCTGTAAACTGCAAATTAGGGACATTTAAAATATGCCAATGACATCTCTAGACTTCTTTTTCCATTTATTTTAAAATATATTTTTAACAAATACAATCAATACAAATATTATTGTCTGTTTCATTAGTACAGAAACCAAATAAATGTAAAAGACATAAGGTTGAAGCCAAAAGTAAGTGTTACATTCTGACAAATAACATAGTTGGCAGTGCAGTGGTTATGAATCAAATGGTTTATTTCAGGGATCTGAATTTTATGATGGCTTTAAGATCTGAGAGTGTCTAAGATAATCTGATCAACTGTGACATAATTCACAAAAATTAGAGCCATTCAGAGAATGTATAGCAACTTCTTGGAGTTCATCCAGGAAGTTTAGTAGGTGTGTTACATTGAGAAGTTCCCTTCCCAGAAATGTAAAAATATTAGTGAAGTAAAATCGTAAAATATTTTTTTTCACACAAAAAAAGGAAATGCACTGCATTGGAATAAAAAGGAGGCTAAAGGAAAAAATAAAATAATTTTCATTTCACAAGCAGGCAGTATATATAAAAATAATTTGCTCTTTTCACCTTCTTGAGCATAAATTGTTCTTCTAAGGAGAAAGGAGTCATGGGCTGAAAAAGCTGCAGTACATGTAAGCGATAGATGTTGATACATTAACAATAAACCGAGGTATTTCCTAAGCAAGTAATAGTGTAGTCAGTTTATAATAAACAAAAACTCCAAGACAATCATATAACATCCCACAGGATACTGAGTATCTCACTGCATTCTGAATGCAGAAATAAAGATACGGTGACAAGCATTATCTATAGTTTGTCTTCATCACATGATAGCTGTTCAAAAAAAATTGCAGATAGGCTTACTAACTTATTAAAACTGACTGAAGAAGCACCTCATCTCATCTCAAGGTTTATAAGACAACATGCTTGGAACAATACTTTCTCTGTCTGCCAGTATAGGAAAAGCAGAGAGGAATGAGTGGCTTTAAAGCTTTTGTAGGCATTTACAGTTTGACAGCTCATAACAACATGGAATTGATAGGAATGACAGTTTTACTGAGCCATTGTCTTAAATGACAGTATTGGTGACTCTTCAGTATAGTGCTGAGACATCATAAATTTTAAGCACCAACTGTGCCTCACTTAAGAAACACGCTCTAGGTTCCTACTGTTGGGGCAGTGCCCTAGAAATAGCAGATTTAATACGCAGTGATTGATTTACTGTCATTTTCTTAAATTTGAGATTACTTTGGTAAACAATCTCAGGTTGAACAAACTGCTAATTTGTGACTCAATCAATTCGCTTGACATAAATACTTCTACATTTACAAATGGTGCAACTTACTTGTGTTTCATGAACAACACAACATTTTAGCCACCAAGTCAATTATTGAATAATTAAAAAGTTCAGATTCCATCTTAATGACAATTTTAGGCCTGGTAGAGAAGGACATTGGTGAAATGAACCTCAAGATACAACAAAAAATGCCAGCGTGGTACTTCCACTTTCATAGCTCACATACACTAAAAGTAAGTAAATTATTTTTGTTCTTTTACATACTCTACATACTTAAGTTCCCTAGTGCTAGTTAGTTCCCTTAAATTACTTAAATTTACAGTTCTGAACAGAGTACTGGCTCCCAAGCCATGGTCCAATAGCTTATTAAAACACCTCCCTGCATAACCATTTCAATAGCCTTAGCAGATAGGGTTTGGTTTCAGCCAAAAGACTGATTGTAGAGTCATGGCAGACCACAGTTCATTTTGTGAAATGATAGGAGCCATTGATCTGAAATGCTTGGTTTAACTTAAATTTAAATTTTACTGAATATATACTATGGAGTTTCTGTCTCATCTGACTTTTGTGTAATTAATTAAGTACATAAAGTATGAACTTCTTATTCTACACTTCACATATTAAGAATGTTACTCTTTGTATATTACACAATGAGACTTAGGATTCCTTTGTAACCTCTGAATTTAGTGCTTTTGTGGATTAACTGTATAACAAAATGAAGCCTGCACATTGGTGTAAAGCTTTCTTCCGATGTACCACTCCTACAAAAAAAAAACTCAGCTGCCAAAAGACTTCATTTTATACTTGACTTTATTAATATTCAGACTTTCCTTCAGACTGGTTTGGGATGTATGGCAAATCTTTTGAGAAAGCAGGGTTTGTAGCTTCATTCCCACAAATTCATTCTGAAAAGAGTTTTCAGGGTTATCAAAGGTAGACTTAATCCAAAATAAGTTAGAAAAAAAAAAAGAGTATATGGAGCTGAAAACAAAACTGCAAATGATCAAATGTTCTTAAATAAACTTATAAGATCATTCTGAAGTTTGATAATGGGAAATCAGTGAAGTCACATCAGGACAATATGAACCATGAGATACTAAGGTCTTCTAACACTGATAAGAAGATGTTATCTGAAAGTCTACCAGCACTTTTATCCACTAAGGAAAGTGTAAAATAATGATGTTAATTATGTTTATTTTTTGAGGAATAGAGCCTACCATGCAAAAGTTGTGTAAATAATTATTGTACAAAATCATACTGTGCTTATGCTCCACAGATGGTGTCTTTTTCACTCTTTTAACTGTTTAAAAAAAAAAAAAAGTGTTCTGAATAGTTTGAACATTTTCTATTTCATTAATGAACTATAAAAGTAACCAATTAAAAATCCTGAGTGTTAGAAAAATAGTACTCATTGACTGTACACCATATTATTGTTAAAAACTCCGACCATGTATCTTGTTATTTTAGATATGTAATATGGTCACTTTGCAGAGGCAGCCTTCATCTTTACTTAGATGTATTTTGTCATATTTGTTATGAGCATGTATATTTTCTATAAAATGAATTATTTTGCTTTCAATCCCTATCAAAAATAATTTACATCCTTTCTTTCTTTTCTTGTGGCCATCATGCTTCTCCTTCAGAGGTGTCTCTGAACTTAACATTTACGTTGTTATAATCTCCAAGGAGCGAAACTTTTTCAATAACATGTATGATGAGAAATTACTTTACAGTTGCTAAAGTATTTCTCCTGGTAGATAATGCAAATCCTTTAGTTTAAAACTGCCAAGAAGTCTTTATATTTAAATAATGTCATATGTAATAATTCTGTTTGACACAGATACGGGTGAAAACATGAATTAATCAGTAGGATGCAAATACATTTTTTATGGAATATGTGTGCCTTTATATGTCTGGTGTTCAGTACCGGTTCTAACCTGTATCTCTGGTGGGAAACACTGCAATCTGCACTGAAGAGTGAAGAGCTCTTACTCATTCAGACCTGTCTCCTTTTCCTGTGGCTTTTAACCCTACTAATTCTGTGTTCAAACACAACAGATTTGAGTCTAAAGATAAGCTCCTACATTGACAGAGATTTTAAAATAGTAGTTTTGAGTCATAACAAGTCAATTACTTGTGATATTATGAATAAGATAAAAAATATTTTCTGGCACAAGCTAATTTGTATCTCCCAGGAAAAAAACCCTACTTCTTCACAGCTTTGATGCTTAGATATCTCATATAATATACTAGGTCACATCTCTGCTACCCAAACTGGCTGGAGCACATGCAGCTTGGATCATAATTTTACCTTTCTTGGTTCTTGACAAACTGGGGCACACTTAAAAAGCGTTCAGGCAAAGAGCCAGTCAAGTACCACTTTACAAATCTAACTCCAAGTTAGATCACTGGGACAACATTTGGGAGTGATTCCACCTAAGCACATGGAGTCTCTGCTTCCCATCTGACTCACAGGTGAAGATAACATTCTCATTCTCCTCTTTCATCTGCCAGCATCTTTGTTTTTCCTCCAGCCTGCTTCTGATGTCTTAACTCCAGCTCCGTGCATGTTGTGAAGCATTACCCCAGTGGCATTCATCTGGAGTCTTCAAGCCTGTCTTCTGCAGCCCTCTGGATTTAAGTGAACATGTTTACTATACCTATTGGAAGTAGTTGAAGTTCCTCTGTAATATCCTTACAGGAACATCCCAAAGATGCATCTTCATTGTGAACAAGCTCCTTTTCAATTTCATCAGAACAAGGAAGAAGGTGGAGATGGAAGCCAGTAGAGGCAAATTCAAATATGTATTATTTAGTTTGGAAGGGTAAACGTTGCTTATCACAAGGAGACAATATTTGATATCTGACAATCTTGAATACTGATCCCAAGCAGAGGCAGGAAGTAATTTTCTCATATATTTTGATTATTGATTACTCATTCGTGTAACAGATCCTGGCTAGCACACAGGCAAAGTACAACAAATGCTGCTTTGTAATGCTGGCTGATTATTGACTTGAGACAGGAGCAGATGATCCGTAGTGTCTTGAGGCTATGAGACAGTAGGAAGCAGGCAATAAAATGTTCCCAAAGTACAGTGAATCAGACCATTTTGCACAGGACCAAAGTGGTATCTTGTTGCTGTGCTGAGTGACTCCTGGCACTCCGTCAAGTGCTAGTTAATGTCTGCTTGATGCTGTGCAGGGCCCAGTGCTGCAGTGTCTCATCAGTGGACACTCAAGCTAGGAGCTACAGGTTTTATGCAGACTTAAAATAATTGCCCATGCATCAACAATGCATGTAGCTGTTTTTTCCACCCATTCATGGCAATTAAAGGCTTTGAACTGGTTTTGGTTATAACTATTGTGATGTTAAAATATTAATGATTTATGCTGTAAGCCCTGGTATAATTCAGTCTGGTCAGGGACATCAAGGACAACAAGAAAAGCTTCTTTAGGTATGTCAGAGATAAAAAGGAAGACCAGGGAGAATGTGGTCTCTCTCCAGAAGGAAATGGAAGACCTGGTTATCCAGGACATGGAGAAGGCTGAGGTACTCAACAAGTTTTTTGCTTCAGTCTTCACCAGCAAGACCTGTAGACACACCTCCCAGATTGCAGAAGGCAAAAGCAGGCAGTGGGAGAATGAAGAACCATGCACTGTTGCAGAATAGCAGGTTAGCGCACACTCATGAATGTGCATGAGTCCTTGGGACCCGATGAGTTGCATCCATGGGTCCTGAGAGAACTGATGGATGAAGTTGCCAAGCCGCTGTCCATCCTATTTGAGGAGTTGTGGCAGTCTGATGAGGTTCCTGCTGACTGAAAACATAATTCCCATTTTTAAAAAGGGAAAAAAAAGAAGACCCGGGGAACTACAGGCCAGTCAGTCTCACCTCTGGGGCTGGCAAGGTCATGGAGCAGATCCTCCTGGAAATCATGCTAAGGCACATGGAAAATAATGAGGTGATTGGTGACAGCCAACAAGGCTTCACTAAGGGCAAATCATGCCTGACCAATTTGGCAGCCTTCTTTGATGCAGTTACAGCCCAGAAAGTCAACCACATCCTGGGCTGCATCAAAACCAACACAGCTCATATTTAATATGATGTCTAGAGTTTATAGTTCTTGAGGCAGTTTTAAAAAAAAACTCCTCTCAAACTGTAGTGATGTGTAGTTTACCATAACAATTACGTTTGATGCTGTAATCACTCTACACTTGTTACTTGCATTTGAAAGTGTTGCAGAGCAGGGATTATGGGGATTTAAATAGTCTGGTTTATCAAGAACAGTAGAATATTTTACTTGGGCAGAACTGAATTCTATTTTGGATAAGAAGATAAAATAGTGTAAAGTTTTCTTATACATTTGGTTTAATTCATACGTTTGTGATGATCTTTCACTAATTTCCTTACAACAATAATGAAAATCCCAAAAGACAAAAAGAAGACTTTTAGCTTTTCCAATATTTTGTCATTGTAAAGCTAATAATGAAGATGCACACTCACAGACTGGGAATCTTGCTCTTACTTAATTTTCCTCTTAAATGTAGCTGTATCTAGAATTTTCCTCATGTAAAGACACAGAAGATAATAGAAATAAAATAGAAGTTGTCTATTTTCTCAATGAATTGTAAAGACTATGGTTTATAGAAAACTTTACAGGTGAGAGGCAGTTCATTATACAAATGAGCTGCAACCATGCTCTTCGGTCAACATATATTTCTTGTACATGTGTTGCCCCACTGAAATTAAATATAGATGGAAATAATAAACCCGAGTGACTGTGAAGTGTACATTAATATAATTTTAGCACCAAAAATTGCTTTAAAATATATGTTTTTAAGGTAAAAACATTACATTCAAATCTGAGAAAATTTTCAATCTTTTTTTTTTTTTTGAAAATATTTTTACAAAGAGCCCTTGTTTAAGAGCATGTGGTGGTGTTTTTGTAGCTATATTGTTGACAGTAGCAGCACCAAAATTTCCCCTTGAAACATTTTAATAATATATTATCTCTGTTGCTAAAACCTGGAACAGTGTATTGTAAAATAAATTATATGCTGACAATTTAAAAGGACTTGAAAGAAAAGAAAGGCTTTACTTATAGTACAACCATTTAAGTCCTGAGCAGTAGTGAAATTTGTAAGCATACTTTATTCCAGCACGTAGCTTTAAAATACAGCAGATGACCCTCTTCTCTCCTCTTCCATGCTTGCATATAGCCATATATTTAATATGTGTATTTCAGTGACATATTTTCCCAGCAACATCATGTAAACAGCCATCCTTTTTCATGATGAGGTCTACAGGCCACATGAGTGAACAGAAAGTGGTAACATATTTAGTGATTTTTCTTTAAGCTCTGTGAAAAACAAATGCAGACTACTCACTCCCCTGTCGTTAAAATAGTCAGAGCAATTTGCATCACATTTGCAGGATATACAAACAGCTATGAATCATAGAATAGTTAACTGGTGAAAATTTGTTTTTCTGTCCAAATTTTGGGCTCCATGCAACACTTTTCAATTTTTTTTTCCCCCTAACTTCAAAAAGGAAAAAAAAACCCCTTCGGTTCTGTCCTGTTTCTGGACCAATTAAAGGTACTGTTTTCAAGAAAAATTATTACTTCTCCCTATGTTTTTCTGCTGTTTTCTTCTCCTTGGCTTTTACCTATTCTTCGACAAAAAAAAAATAAATATTTTAATCTCAGTACTGTTGAGTATCTGTAAGGTTTGTCTGTGAGAATCAGATATGCCTGCACATGAAATTCATACAAAAATTCAGATTTTATTGCTCTCTTTTTTTTTTTTTTCACGAGTGGGTAGTTGTACAGGGCTCTGAAAATCACTTTTCAAAAGCTAAATAATATATACGCTTGTATAGTAATGCCCTCTAGTTAGTCAGTATGAAGTATCTGTAACTGAACACAGTACAGTTTGAATCTTAAGTATACTTCTTTCAGTTATAAAATTTCATATTACTAATGAGAATGTAATTTACATAATAAACACACAAAGGGAATGTAAGTAACAAAAATATGTGTACCTGAGTGTTTCTAAGTCCCTAATGCTTGGCAAAATGTAAATTAATATTGAAATAAAAGCTTCCAGCCATAATATGCTGACTAGTACAGACTATACTCAGGGAGTTAAAGCTTAATTTTTTATGTCCCTTGAAAGAGAACAGCAGGTACACCTCAGAGTAAGAATTATAAATAAAAGTATTTGAAAAAGTATTGTAATGTAAGAAGATTTTCTGCTGACATTTTGGGGTTTGATTTTTTTTTTTCTTTAATGAAGCAATGTTTTTATAGTAGAAAGCCATGTAAAAGAGTATGTAACATTTGAGTATTCACAGCTATACAGTTTCAGGCATATTTTCATAAACATTGAAAATGTACTTACTGTATTTTTATTTTAAAAAGTGAATTGCTTTCTTGTAGTCTTCATTAACCATTTCAGTAATAAGTTTCTATTCCTCTCTCTCTAAATTTATCATTGCTCACATACTCTACAGTAGGTTCTTTACTTAGAACCTTGCTGTGAGGAGCAGTGAATTAGCCTAATGCAAATTGAAAGATCACAAAGCAAATGGTGCAGCTGGGAGTTTAGTGTCAATGTTGAAAGGGGTGATACTATGAGACACCTCATCATTTATTTATCTCTACAAATAGAAGGATAATCTTGTAATTTAGGGCACGAGTTACAAATGGAGGGAAGTAACTGCTGAAGATAAATAAAAAAAAAAAATTTGTGTGGACATACAAATACTTCATGCACAGAGAAAAGCTGCACTTCTTCAGCTGTGCAAGTGCATGTTGAACAAATAATTTCCTGTGTTTCTGAACCATGGAGTTGACTTACATCGTATGTCAACATTTGACTATACATCTACATGTGACAATAAAAAAGCATAATCACACTGAAATATAGAGAGTTAATGATTTTTTTTTTTTTTTTTTGTCTGGGACAGGAAATAGAAGGAAAGGAAAAAGCTTAGAACAGAAAGACTCATATAGTTCTTAAAAAACAGGATTATTAATAGCTTTGGAAGCTAAAATACAGCAGATTCATCTTGCATAGTCCCTGTAGAAAACTAGACATTTAATGCTCTTTTCTGGAGTTTTCTGTATATTCTACACCACGTTTCTTATCAGGGGATGTCTATTACTATGTATGCGGTTCAATTATAAGAGAAACCTAGTGAGAGGAGTGATGTTGTACAGAGGAACAGTATGTCCGTTGCCAACAGTTTTTTTTTCCTAAGAGACAGCGAAAGTTACACTGAATTTGTGACAATAGTTCATTTTTAGAATTCTTCTGCTCTCCTTTTGGAGAAAACTTTGAGAAGAAAAATAGCCTTTTGTTATTGTTGTTAGTTTGTTTTTCATTTGGAGAGAAATATGATTATTTATTTAGCATTAATCACACTTCAAATGTTCTAGATGCATAAGTTATAAAATATTTATTCTTATACACACACATATTGTCCCATGACACACAAAACCCAAGTCTGTATCACGGTTAACTCCTGGAGGCAGGCACCAAGGTTAGTACCTGGTAACAGGATGGTGTAACAGTATCTCTTCTCTTGAAAAAAAAGTGGTCTATATTGGTATGATACCCTTGCTGTTAAAGATTTCTTAAGAAAAGTTAAAGAAGAAACAGCATTTACCACTTAATTATATCTTATTGGGAATTTTAAACTCAGATACTGACTGGCAGGTTGCACACTAGCTAGGCTGAGTCATGCATTACTCTCCTTGGCAGCCTCGTCCTTCATGGTGAGTCATTTTCTAAGGAGGATGTGAGTGGGATCACAGCATCACACTCACTGGTGAAAAATAGCTCTTCTGTTTGTTTGCCAGTTTCCAAATGTGTAAAGGTCACAGATCCACTTGGTTTTGCAATGGAACAAGTATTGAGCTATGTCCAGGAAGAGTTTGAAGCAGTCCGTGGTGGAGAGGGTAAAAGAGGACAGTAAATTAAAATTAAATTTTAAAAAGAATTTCAACCAAGGTGCACAAACTGCTTTCCAACCCCACTAGTCTATCAGACATATAGTTGACACAGCAGAGAAGGAGCAAGTGATATCCTAGCTGTGTCTGTTAGCTAAACTAACACAGTGAGAGCAATGATCAGAGCTTAGTGTAGGAATTGTCCCAAAGTAAGCAAAAAGCAGAGAATGAAAGTGACTTCACACTTGTGAGACTATATGTGGGATACCAGTACACTTGGAGCACTCCAGTGCAAGAACAGCACTGGCAAACTGAGTAGAGTTCAGCAGAGCACCGTGAAACGAGTCAGAGAGCTGGAGCACATGAGTTACAAGGAGAATGTGAAATGTGCATCTGGTTACTGTGAGGATGGAAAAGCTAAGGACCGGGGCGCATGTCTTCCTGCTGTCTACAACTTCCCAGTGAGCAATTATAGAGAACACAAGAGGCAGACTCTTCTGGGTGGTGCATAGCTGAAGGACAAGAGGCAATTGACATAAATCGCAGTAAAGAAAAATCTAACTAAACATTTTGGGAGGTGAGAACTGTGGAGAAGGTGGTTAGGCACAGGAACAGATTACCAGCAGAGATGGTGGAATTTCAGTCCACTGAGATGTTCATGTCTCAACTGGGGAAGGGCATAAACAACCTGCTCTAACTTGGCACCTAGTCCTGTTCTGAGGTGAAGGTTGCACAAGATGATTTCAAAGATCACTTCCGGCATGAGCTGTTCTCTGATTAAGCTCCTATAGATAAAATTTTGACCCTCTAAAAATACTGAAATCCTCTATAAGGTTGTATTATTAAAATCACATGCCAAAAAAAAAAAATAATTTTAAGAAAAATAATTGTCAGAGAAAAAAATTATCTGAAGGATACTGGAAAATACTTTTAAGTAGGTATGATTTTTATGCAAAAGAAATAGAAAATCACAAGTGAGAACTCTTCTGCATAATGACATGTTTTAGTAAAATACATCTTGTTGGCACAAAGAAAAATGCAAACTATTGGCACAAAGAACGCAATCATTGATTAAATGCTGTTCAGGCTATCGGGATCTCATGAGGAAAGATATTTTGTATGCTTCATTAGTCTGTGCACAGTATCAATTTCTGACTTCACTGCCCGTGTTGCAGTAGTTTTGAAGAGCAATGGCAACCTGCTTTCTCCTGTTATATTAAAAGCATTTTTATAATTGTATCTTCAGATACATTTTCAGTAGCAGTAGATATGACGTAAAGATGGAAAGACTAGGATTTTATTTGGTGCCATCTGTTATACTTTAGGAAGATTACATCCTTGTTTGTGTTCAGTAGCAGCAAGGGTTGTGCCACTTTATGGTCCTAGGTTTGTGCAATATATCTCTAGATATACCTGTATCTAACCAGTGATATACGCCTGTATCTAACTGGCTTCCGTACTGCCGTCCCAGATTGCCTCTCTGTTATGAAGAGAATCCTGTGCTCGTAGAGAAGAAAACACTGGAGAATCTTAAGGCAAGTGTGTTTTCCTCTGGAGGTGAGGGGACTATGCACCAAATGAAAGTTGAATATGGTCAAGCGTCATGTAGTAGCATCTTGAATAAACTTCAAGTTTAGTAAAGTGCATGCCATAAGCACCACAATGCATCCCTTCTTCACTGCTTTATAGTGTACTTTAAAAGTTTTTCCAGTACAGAACTCCTGTTTGCTAAAACCTTAGTGTTGACTGGTTTCACTACAATCTCCAAAAGAAGACAAAAAAAAATGCAAGTGCCCTTACTAAATCCCAAGTCTTCCCACCAGCTGAGCTTAGGTTGTGTTTAATTTCCATAGGAAGACTTAAAATGACCCTTTAAGTCATATTTTGTGGTTAACAAAAAGCAATTCTTAGTAAACTAAATAAGGCTAGGGAATCAAGGGATAGAGTGTGTCCCTGCTGAGAAAGACTTGGGGTTATTGGTGGATGAAAAGCTGGATGTGAGCTGATAACTACAAAGGTCAATTGTATCCTGGACTGCATCAAAAGAAGTGTGGCCAGCAGGTCAAGGGAGGTGATTCTCCCACTCAAGTCCACCCTTGTAAGACCCCACCTGAAGTACTGCGTCCAGCTCTGGAGCCTTCAACACAGGAAAAATATGGACTTGCTGGAATGAGTCCACAGGAGGGCCATGAAGATGATCAGGGGGCTAGAGCATCCCTCCTGTGAGCACAGGCTGAGAGGGCTGGGGCTGTTCACCCTGGAGAAGAGAAGGCTCCAGGGAGACCTGATAGCGGTCTTCCAGTACCTCAAGGGGGCCTACAGGAAAGATGGGGAGAAACTCTTTAGCCTGTTGTGATAGGACAAGGGATATTGGTTTTAAAAGAGAAGGAGGTAGATTCAGACTAGACATAAGGAAATTTTTGACAATGAGGGTGGTGTAACACTGGCACAGGTTGCCTGGAGAGGTGGTGGATGCCCCATCCCTGGAAACATTTAAGTCCACGCTGGACGGGGCTCTGAGCAACCTGATCTAGTAGGGCACGTCCCTGCTCCTTGCAGGGGGTTGGACTAGATGACCTTTAAAGGTCCCTTCCAACTCTAACCATTCTATGATTCTACATATGGTTACAGTGGTGCACAACTGTGAGAAGATAAATTGTTAGAAACTTACTGAGGATAGTCTTCCTGACTCCAGGAAGACTTCAGCACTTTGGCAACCTTAGGAAGGATAGGGAGGGGTTCTGAAATGTTTAGTTTTCTTAAATGCTTACAACTACTTTTTGCTGAGAGATAAATTCAGAAATTAGAGAGAAAATGTCATTAAAAATTGTATGTGATGTTTATCTTCCTGCAATAGCAACAGCTGTTATTCTTTTGTTTATTCAGTTTAGAAAAAAAAATGCATTCAAAATCTCTAATTTCTCTACAAACACTACTTCCTGGATATTTTTTTTTTTTTAATTTTAGCATCTTTCAAACAGTATGAAATGTAAGTTTTTCTAGTACCGGGCTGCTCTATTTCTAAAAAAATGCTATTAAATATTCATTTACACTACTCTACTTTAGGGATTTCATCAGGAAAAAAGTGTACATAGCCATCCTAAATAACATACAGCTTCAGGTTCAGTGTTTGGACATCTGCAGAAGAAAGTTATTTTAACAATATCTTATGTATTTTAATTTTAATTGTTCTGTTTCAGAAAAATAAGGTGACAGGCTGAGTTGTCATCATTTGATATTTACCACTGTCTGTAGTTTAGTGACATGCAAGTACAGCCTGGATTCATTTCACAGAAATTGCCTATTTTGTTTGCTTCTGAAGAGTGTCAAGCACATATCAGTCACGCTACATTAAGTCCTAGCATTTTTGGCTGTTCATTTTAAATATGTGTTCAGTTCTGTTTATTGGGTTTTGTGCTGAATATTTTTACTTTTGCATACTATAGACATGGTATAAAGTTGTAGTACAAAATACTGAAAGAATTGTCACTGGGAAAAGTCTGAGGCTTTTTTATACTCAAAAATACTGTAGTTAGTAACTAGTCAACTATGCTAAGATTCATAGGTTGATGTATAAATTACTTTTTTAGTTTTTGTTTCTGTTTATAAAAACCTCCAAGCTCTCTTACTAAGGACAGGAACTGCAGAATCTGATCCCTTCTTTTAACATTCTTTTGGTTTCCCAGATAAATGAGGATTATACAGTCCCATTCTTTTGAGTGCTGACTATTTCTCTCTGTCAGTATCACTCTAATAACTTTCTTCAGCAGATCAAGATGAAGGAATAAATTTTACATTAATATGATGTTTGTGTAACTTGTGGAAGCCATCATACAGATCGAGATTGAAGCCCAGATGTGTGCCTGGTGAGAGACACACTGAAACTTGAGGTTTTTTTCAGCTAGAATTTGTTTTGTTTGACCTACTGGCTAATTATCAGGTGTGGTTATGACAGTGTCATAGTTCAGCCCTGATCTGGACCAGACTATGCAGTCTCTCTCCCACTCCCCCCACCCTCCAAGAGAACAGGGGGAGATGATATAGGAAACACAGCTCAAGGTTTGAGATAAGGACAGGGAGAAATTCTTAAAGTTACCGTCACGAGCAAAACAGACTCGACTTGGGGAAAATATTCATTTATTACTAAAACTAGCAGGAGAATGAGACAGGAAACAAGATACCCCACCCCCCCACCCCTCCCTCTTCCCGGGCTTAACATTATCTCTACTACCTTCTCCTCCCGAGCGGCACGGGTGGGGAAAAGGGAATGGGGGTCACGGTCAGTTCATCACGCGTTGTTTTATGCCGCTGCTTCATCGTCGGGGGAGGAACTCCTCGCATTCCTCCCCTGCTCCTTTGTGGGGTCACGGGCCACAGTCCTTCGTGAAACTGCTCCGGTATGGGTCATCTCGTCCACGGGGTCCAGTACGGCTGTCCCAGCACAGGCCCTCCACGGGCCACAGCCACATTCAGGCATCCACCTCCTCCGGTGTGGGGTCCTTCACAGGCTCCAAGTGGATCTCTGCTTCTCCATGGACCTCCATGGGCTGCAGGGGGACAACCTGCTCCACCATGGTCATCACCACAGGCTGCAGGGGAATCTTGGCCACAAGCCGCATTACTCCTCCCCCTCCTTCTTCACTGACCTTGGCGTCTGCAGCCGCTCCTCACAACAGGCTGGCAGACGCCTCTCAGGATCCTTTTTACATCTTATTCACTGCTCATCTCCTCTCCACTTCTTGCAACCGGGCCGGGCCGAGTTGGGCCCAGTCGGCTGCCCGGCAGGAGGCCAGAGGGTGAGGCCTGCAAGGCCGACAAGGCTCGCGCCTCCCCTTCTCTGCCCCCGCTCAGCTGCTTCACATCTTCTCTTCTCTTTTTTTTTTCCAGTTTTCCCCTTCTTAAATAAGTTATCGCAGAGGCACTATCACAGAACATTCTGCTCCCAATCGGCTCGTCCTTGGCCAGCAGTGGGTCCGCCCTAGGCCCGGCCAAGTCCACTGAACAAAGGGGAGCGACTTCTAGCAGTTTCCTACAGAAGCTGCCACCTTAGGCCCCCCCTCACTAAATAAAACCAGAACAGACAGTCACTGTCTTTCACTTAGGTAATGGATAATTTGTGGACGATGGATGAATCCTGAGGTACTGCAAAGGATTATTGAAGGATTTCTGCCATAGCTGCAGTAATACCAGTGGTCAACCTAGCTAGTTAAAAATAGCATCATGCTGTGAAGCATTTATTTTGCCATTCAGTTGCAGATACACTTCCTATGCCACTTCTTTGTCCAGGGTGGTGTGGTGCATTAGCCAGTCGTCATGCCTTGGAACCTGATGCAACTACAGTGGGTTATTAATTAATGTTTATGAAAAAGATATACATAAATAATTTAATAGCTTTTCAAACACCGTTTGTTTATTTGTCTAGAAATGATTAATTTCCATAGAGACCTCTTCAAAGCTTTTATGTCTTGAATAAATAATAACGAATAGCTGAGATTCTATGGTCAGTCAGTAACTGATCCCTTCATCTGTGAAGCCTCTTATATGTCACATATTTTTTAAACCCAACCTACTTTTAACAGTTTCAATATAAAAATCTTCTAACATCTTGCCCATGACAAATACTTCTGTCACTGAAAATTGCTTTTCAAGGTAGTGAGCAGGTCAGATTCTTAGATTACCGTAGGCATGCAGCTTCATTTAATTTTAAAACTTGTGTCCTGGCTTAATATATTGGAAGATTAAATTGGGCTCAGTGAAAAATGTACAGAATTTGAGTTTGGGCATTTAGTAAATTATTTATTTTTCTTTATTCCCTTTTTTGTTTTCATATTTTTATCTAACTTCTTTGGCAGTTTTTCCTTCATAGGGAAACCCTGTCTTTTGCTTTTGTTTTCTAAGGTAAAAATCATAGAAACATAGAATAAAATCATAGAGTGGTTTGGGTTGGAAGGGACCTTAAAGATTATCTAGTTCCAACTGCTCTGTCATAGGCAGGGACACCTTCCGCTAGACCAGGTCGCTCAAAGCCCCATCCAACCTGACCTAGAATACTTCCAGAGATAGAGCATCCATAACGTTTCTTGGAAACCTGTTCCAGTGTCTCATCACCTTGCAGAAAACAATTTCTTCCTTATATCTGATCTAAATCTACCCTCTTTTATTTTAAAGGCGTTACCCGATTTCTGATCACTACATGCCCTTATCAAAAGTCCCTCTCCAGTTTTCTTTTAGGCCCCTTTTAAGTACTGGAAGACCGCTGTCAGGTCTCCCCGGAGCCTCCTCCAGGCTGAACAACCCCAAATATCTCAGCCTGTCCTCATAGAAGAGATGCTCCAGACCTCCGAGAATTTTCATGGCCTCCTCTGGACTTGCTCCAACAGGTCCATGTCCTTCTTATGGTGGGGGCTTCAGAGCTGGACGCAGTACTCCAGGTGGGGTACTGTCACCAGAGTGGAGTAGAGGGGGAGAATCACCTCCCTCAACCTGCTGGCCGTGCTTCTTTGGATGAAGCCCAGGACGCAGCTGGCTTTCTGGGCTGCAACCACACATTTTGAGCTTCTCATTCATTAGTACCCCCAAGTCCTTCTCCTCTGGGCTGCTCTCAATCCATTCTCTACCTAGCCTGCATTTGTGCCTGGGATTGCCCTCATCAGTGTGCAGGACCTTACACTTGGCCTGGTTGATCTTCATGAGGTTTGCATACACCCACCTCTCCAGCCTGTCAAAGTCCCTCTGGAAGGCATCCCTTCCCTCTAGTGCGTTAACCACACCACACAGTTTGGTGTTGGTAAACTTGCTGAGGGTGCACCACTGTCCCCCGAGGGACACCACTGTCCATGTTGCTGACAAAGATGTTAAACAGTACCAGTCTCAATACTGATCCCAGAGAAACACCACTTGTCACTGGTGTCCACCTGGACATTGAGCAGTTGACTGTAACTCTTTGAGTGCGGCCATCCAGCCAATACTTTTCCACTGAGTAGTCCATCTGTCAAATCTATGTCTCTCCAGTTTAGAGACAAGGATGTCATGCGGGACAGTGTCAAATGCTTTGCAGAAGTATAGGACAGTATAGACTGTCTCTTTGGAAGAGATAAGTTCATTGTTAGGTGTATCTGAACTTTGTTTCTTGAACTCTGATGCATTAATACTTTTTGCTTTGTACAGAAAGCCAGATGTTTGTGTATTTTTCGAGGAAGTGTTTTTAGATGCTTTGCCATCATCTTCACAGTGAAAGTAGCAGCTATTAAACACATTCCTTTATCCCTCATTGTTTTTACATCAGCCTCCTGATGCTGTTATTTTATGATGCTATGCATCGATAATTCTTATTTCATTTAAAAATGCTAATTAAAACAAACTAGCTTTCCTGTAAATTATTTTACAGGTAAATATATTTTAATTACATGGAAAGAAAATGGTAATTGCCAAGAATAAATGTACTGTGCTGATTCTGAGGCAGTTTGGCCTCTCAGGCAGGTGAAGTGGCTTTCAGAAATTTAAATACACAGGTTTTGCCCGTATTCATATGACTACATAGATGAAAGTAAAATACGTTTGTATTTTACCTGCAATTTAGATGTGAAAACAATCTTAACATATGAAGGTTCGGTGTTTAGCTGCCAAATATCCCATATAACTATATAGTTTAATGAATTTTTAATAATTTTAACTTGAGATCAATGACATAATTGAGAGAATTGCATCATTTTGATACTACAAATGAAAAGACAAAAAAATGACATGGAGGCCTATGTAATGATAAAGCCAATGGCTAGAATGCTGACATAAACTCAGTTGGTCTTAGAGATAAAATATCACTGTATCTCAGTAAATATGTATTTAGAGAAGGATAGTACTCACAATTTTTATTCATTAGGGCATAAGCAGTAACGCAACATTTATTTTATATATTTATTTTTGTGTGTCTGTGTGTGTGTGTGTGTGTAAATCTGCCTGGGATTAATTATTTTCATAAAATTCAGTTTAACAACGGTAGGGGAAGGTGCGGGAGGGGAAGAGAGGGGACAGGACGGGAGAGGAGGGGAGGAGAAAAGAGGAGAGGGGGTGAAGTTGCTGACCACGCGTCAGGGACATCACGACTGCTGTCCTTACCCACAGCGCTTGCCCTGGCAGCGCTGTGGCCCCGGCACACGTGTCTGGGCTTGCCAGAACGCCACTGCCCACTCCGTCCCCTCCATCTCTTGTCTTGTTCTCGGCATCGGTGTTTCACACCAGTCACCGAGGCCTCAGCCCTGTCCTCCTGGGGCCCTGTCACGTCACTCTGGCTGTGGCAGATGTCTCCAGGCAATTCTTGTGCCTTCCTCAGAGGCTGCAGGACCCACAGGCCCTCCCCACAGCCCAGTGCTGCTGCCCAGCCCTCCGGGCTTTCTCCCACGGGGTGTCAAAGGCTGCACTTGGTGTGCCCTGTCACGTCCTCCATCTTTCTCCCCCGGCCAGAAGGCACAAGGGTGATCCCCTCTGCTCAGCACTCCTAAGGCCTCCTCTGGGCACTGCGTCCTCCTTGGGGTCCCGGAGACAGTTTGGCAAACCAGAGGGGTAGCTGAGCCAGGAGCACCTGAGCCTCGATGTCTTCCTTTTCAGATTAAAGCCTGTTCTGAATGGCTTTTTCCAAAGGCCTCTTTTTCATGCACTGATAGGCACGAAGCATCGACCAGGTCTCCAGGACCACTTCAGGTCACATTATAGGTGATATTAAAAAAAAAAAAAAGGTTTTTCAAAGTAATTTTAAGATTGTAGAGGCTCTTTAGCACTGTTCCCCTTTGTACTTTGTCTTCCAAAGAAAACTGATTTTGAAAGAAAACGTTGCAGTGTTACTTCAGCCTCAGTGAGAAAGTAAATGAGAAGGAGTTTCAAAGCAAGCCAGCTAGATAGACTCATACTAAGAGGAGACTTGGAGAATCAGCAACCAGTCTTTAGAGCTGAGGTGCCATAGCAATATGATAAACTTTACAGCATCCGTAGTAGCAGAGCAAAAAAAAAAATCAGTTCATCAGGCATTGGAAAATGGCGCATTCGTTATTTATTTTTGTGTTTTGTAAATGTGAAATGTGACTCGAGTTGTGGTATTCAGAAACCGTCAATGAACAGTCGATGTAATCACTATCCATCCCTCACTCGTCACATCCATCACTCCTTAGAAGAGGCACTGGGGATTTATAGGGCTGAGGCTGTTTCAGCATGGATCAGAGAAGGCATCGGGGCACCCTGCAGCACAGGCCGGTGCCTCTATGGAAGGCATTAAAGGGATGGAGACAGGCTCTTCCCAGCACTGCCTGGAGGGAAGGTGAGACTGTGGCATTTCCTGAAACTAAAGATTTTCAGGCTGGAGAGAAGGAAGAACAAACAAAATCTCTCTGAGGACTGTGAGAAAAAAAGTTTTTTTTTCTTTTACATTTTTTAATAAATACTTTACTGCCCTTAGTATATCAATGAAAACTTTTACTAACATAATACAGTAACTTAAAAGAGTATTCGATGTGAAGTCTTCAAAGACTAAGTACATCCTATGATTTCATCTGCTCTATTTGTTCACTTGATGACATAAAATTTAGACTCACAATGCTGTGGATAGCATTTATTTTTCTATACTTTTTTTCTTTTAGGATTTTGCACAAAACACATATTAGAGATAGGTTTACTGTGAAGAATGTAAAAGTTGGAGACTTGTCTACCAAAGAGAGCAGTGAAAATAGAAATGAACTGAGAGAGAAAATAATCTGAGCTTTCACAGAACGATGAAGAAGCAACACAGTGAGCAGCACAGCAATCTCTCTGGTAATGAAAGTCTGCTTTCTTTTTTTTTTTTTCCACAGAGATTAGAGGACTAAATTGAATGCCAAAATATACTGTAGTAAGGGATGTTTTTGTAGATACCTGGTTGAAGATATTCAGGTGAATGCCAGTGAGCAGGTGGAGGAGGAAAGAGGGAAACAGAAGCAGGAGAGGACTGTGAAAGATAAGTCAAAATGAGTGTATGAGTTAGATAACGCTTAAGGATTTTGAATACTTTCAGCATGATTAGTTTGTGTCTTATAAGTTACATCAAGTAAGGGGACAAGGTGTATGCAAAACTGTGTAACTATACAAGCCAGTTGCTGCAAATATAGAAGTTGTTTCATTTCTACTTTTTCCAGTGGTTCAGACTCTCAGCAGATGTTTCTTGTAAGTATTGCTGGCTCATAATATATCAGAAATTATCAGCGTCTCCATATAAAATCTGTTATATTACTTGGAATTTTCATTGGTAGCTTAATGTATTTAAAAGAATTTTCAGGCTTCTAGTATATTTTGATAATTTACTTGGACAGGTAAATAGGAAGAAACATTGCTTTGTTGACAAGATCTTATCGCCAGCTATCTTTGAATCTTTATCCTAGTACAAAAGTATACAATAAAAATTTGTCTATCGGTAAATATAAGTTTCTGGAAACTTTAACAATTGATATAGGGGATATAAGGGATTTGTCTTAGTGTCACTGCCTGTGAAAAGCCCTGTATAGGTTAGATGAACACCCTCCAACCTTGCTGGCTGCAAAGAGGGATTTGTCCCAGTGACACTGTCAGCATAAGCCTGACAGGCTTGCCAAATTGAAAAGGGTTTGAGGAAACCCCCCTTCTCCTTAAACAGAGTGTGGCAAGCTGGTTGGGCACAAGGGTCTCATCATTCTTGGGAAACTGGCAAGCTGGTCAAATTGAAAAATGTTCGAGATAACCCCCCCAACCTGTCCTCTATTGAAACAATATCATGTCTTATCATGACACAGCATTAAAAAGCATCAGGAACAATGGATTGCCAGAGCATTAGTAGTACTGTATTTGCCTTAGGCTTGAGTGGATGATAAATGGTTGCATCATATTAATGTAACATTTTATTTACTTATTCTTAATTTATTCATAATTGGTTTATTACATCAGAAGTCAGTCATAACAGACTAACTGATCAGTTCCCTCCTTTACCAGAGATATATGGGGTTCAAACTGTTTATTGCTGGAATCTGTTTAGAATTATTATGCCAGTTAATTAAAAAGAAGGAGAGTATGTACAGTTTTGTTAAGGCCAGCCTTTAACTTGACAGGAAAATGCTGAGATTGGCACATAAAAGGCTTGGTGCCCATCACGAGGACAGAAAAAAAAAGCACAGATTCACTTCTCTGTGTCTACAAAGTATAGTGGAAAAATACTAGAGAAAATGTGGGCCTCTCCAGACGGAAACAGGAGACTTGGTTATCCAGGATGTGGAGAAGACTGAGGTACTCAGACTGAATATGTGACTGTATGTTTTATAATCTGATTCCTTCAAGTAGTTGCAGTCTGTTATCTTAGTTTTGCTGGTTTTACAACAATTATACCAAAGAGGAAGACAATACAAAACATTTTACTTCCTACCTGAAATTGGGTAGTTTTGTCATATATCTGTGTGCAACGCAAACAGAATGTTTTGTGTTTCTCCTTCAAATCAAGTGGGTTTGTAGTAACTTGGATGCAAGGCAAATAGGATATGTTGTTCAAATATGTTTCTCATATACGCCTGTCATTTGTTATTTTGAAACAAACTCAAGACCTCCACATTTCCAGTATTTACAGAAGCTCTTTGTGGGTAAAGCATTCACTTCAAAAGAACAAAGCATTTCCTGCAGGTAGTCAACATCAAAAGCACTAAAAGTATAGTGATGAGAAGGAGCAGAGGACTTTGAGGATGGACTGTTTTACTTAACAGATCTGTAACCAAGACAAATAATTGTTTAGGTCCTGAACTGAACCAGCTCCTTCTATCTAAAAAGTGTTCAGTGCATGATCATTATAAAACTTTTCTCTATATAGGGGAGTACACCATTTTAAGTATTTAATAATTTATAATCCTTCTCAGGCTCTCTGGCATACATTGTGTACACATAACCATAAAGCAACTTACAGTGTCAGGGAGATGGCAGTTCTTTTATCTTGTGTAGTAATCTCTATGAAATTCTTGCTTATTGCACTCCTTAGTAGACTATTTAAAAAATATTCAATGTAACTACCATAAATGTGAAATCAGAGAAGCTGATTCCTCCGGTTCCTCTTAAAGGAAATCACCTCGCTTCAGCTTCATTTTACAGTAGAGCACGTGGTATTTAAGGTAGACTGTTCTACACAAGACGAGTCATTTAGGTCTGTACTGGTAAGACAACTACATGCAGACAGATGACGAGTGTGTGTGCATTTGTTTAATGTATACACAAAGATCTGAGGCTGCTGCGTGTCCTAGATTTTCTGGTCTCTTTCCTATGCGGGTATTTCTGTGAGTGGTAGTGGGGCAAAGAGAAGCATTTAACTGTTTTGGGGGAGGCGTTTTGGAAGCTTGATTAGAACAGTGATGCTGATCACGCTGACCAGTATATTGCTAATTCTGACTGCATGACAAGTGCTACCATGCAGCCAGTCTGCCATGCGCAATGGTGTTCTGTGCAGCAACAGCAAGCCCCAACACAGTCATATCACACTAAAATCACCAAGCATGTGCTATAGAAGTTGACTCAGCTTATCTGCAGAGTAAGGTGGGATCCTTGTGTGAGTGTCAGGATGGTTAGGATTTTAAGTCAGAATCTGATACAGTTGTCTAACAGTTTGACCCAGAAAATAAAAAGGAACAAAAAACCCAAGAAGACGAATTTGGAATGACACCTGTAGAACCACCATCAGTGCAATAAATTTGTGTGACATTTAGGCAACTGTTAAACAGATGGATTGCATATGAATTGTTGCAATCAGTTTAAAAAGAAGCAACATAATATGACAAATCCAATGCATAACTATAATAATAAATATTTGCATAATTATTCATTTATTAGGTACTTTTTGAAAAGTATGCAAAGCATGAAGAACACTACATAATCATGATACAAATTGATGTTTTGGAAAGCATTTAGTACTTAAAATAAATATGCATATATTTCACCTTTTTTATTCCTATTTTTCTGTTCCAAGTTAATTACTCGGAATAATGACAGCTGATCAAATCATTAGATTTAAGTTTTGTTTTAGCCAAAAATATCTTAGACGTGGGAATTCAGAAAACTGATACATTTGTTGATTTAGTCTTGTGCAAGTCCAGTTTTCAGTTAAAACAACCCAAGAACTTAATGAAATCTAGTTGAACTAAAAATAAAATAGTCAGGAGAGAACCTTAAGAACATATCATCGGAGACAGTCGTATTAGATACATTTTACTGACTATTACAAAATGACAAAATGGCTAAATCTTCTATTTTCTCAATATTCAAGTTGTTTAAAACTAAATATCTTCGCTGCACTTTGGAAGTCAAATATGTTAAAGTTTCATTCAAGTGAAAAAATAATCTTAAGTTTCAACATCTTGGAGAGATCAATAGGGTCAGATAATAATTCTAATTAATCTTTCCTGGTTTTAAGAAATATATGAGCTAATATTTTTGCAAGTTAATTAATATAAGGTCTTTCCTGTAATATTTTGTACTTTGCTTAGCTGAGTGTTTACATCCATTTTAATGAAGAAAGTGTCAATTTTAGAAGAAGTTAAAACATGTATTGTAAAAATATTTTTCATACTGTTAACGTTAGGTGTTAAGATTGATGGTGCATTAAATAATGAAGTTATAGTAAACCAGAAGGCATTGCCAGACTTTGTGGTTTCTCCATAATATATGAGGATTGAATTGAATTTAAAAAATGATGCTGACATAAAAGCCTTTAAAAAAGAAGAGAAAATAAAAAGAATCAATACTGATAAGTAATAAGTTTTATCAGGATTGTTTCCTTTTAGTTTATTTCCTTTTTTAGACAAAAAAAAAAAAAAAAAAAAAAAAAAAAAAAAAAAAAAAAAAAAAAGGGTTATTTTTACTTTCTTTCCTTTTGTTTGTCTAAATAACATAAACCACCATGACAGAAATTTTCCTTTTAGGGAAAATTGTTTCCTCATTCCTATAGGAATAGGAATTTTATACTACACAGCAATGCCTATTTATATGTCACTAAGACTGTCCGATTATTATTTCTCTGTATTATGCGGGGTTTTTTAGCTGCGGGTCATATAGGTGTGTCATCCGTACCTAACCGCAAACTTCTGACACTTGTGCTTTTAGTACTCTTACACATCTACCTGGCTGGGAGGCAGCAGGGCAGGAGTTGCACAAACTTCATCTCCCCGTGCCCAGCACAGACTTGGATGTGGCCAGCTGTATGCATCCCTTTTGTTGGGAGCGGGAGCCGTGTGAGCAGCATCAGCTGGCTCTGCCATTCAGCCCTGGGGCTGGACCAGTTGAGGTTAGTGGGAGAAGGAACTGACAAAAACTGGATACTTGTTATAGGACTGGCATAACAAATAGCAACAAAACCCAGCGTCTCCCAACAGTAAGCAAGTGAAAAGGTGCGTATTTTGGAAATATGATTGGTGGGTGGAGAGACCATGGTGCCCGTTTGCAGTATAAAATGTGCCACAATACACACCATGAGCAAAAGCCCTGCTCAGTTGGGCAGATGGCATTGTCTGGATGCTGGATAGGCGGGCTGGTGGTGGCATCAGCATGCAGATCAGCCATAGGGCAGTCCTTGGTTAGCAGTAGAAGTGTGGGTTGGCAGAAAAGCCGACATCATCCTAGAAGCCCATATGGGGACAGCTTGAGTCATTAGTTAGAGGACACAGCATGCTACTAATTACTGTGTTAAAAAGAGACATTGGTTCACTGTTTAAAAATATGAGGCCAGCTTTTCTTCCTGCTGACAACTTCAGCTCTATCTTTGTTAGCAGATTAATTATTGTAGCAGATAGCTGAACCAAATGTTCACATATTCTAACCACTTTAAAAATTTGACCAATAATTATTTTTAGTCTCTGGGCATTATATTGTTCTTCTTTCAAACTCTGTAGATCAAGGATAAACATGTAACTGAGATGAAGCCCTAACTAGCTTTTATTCTCTAAGTACCTTTTAAAAGGATTTACTCTCCTGTGGTAAAGAAGTCTTTTTGTAGTTACCTGATGCCAAGCATTTCAGCATCTAAGTATCAATGCCTTTTCTACTTATTCTGATGTCTTACATCCTCCTTACCAAAATACCAGCTGAGAAAATGCTGCTTTTCTTCTGCTCAGGCAAATACTTTAAGGTTTATTTTTATTTGCCAGCAAATGTAAATAGTAATAAGTTAAAAATTCTCCTATTATAATTTGAGTTATATCTTAACATTCTTTATCTGAGTGTTAGCTACTCAGCTACTGCTCCTTAAATGCAGAAATATATATAATTTTTTTTTATCTAGGATATTAACTTTATCTTTCATCTTATCAATGAAGTATTATCGATGAGTTATGGAAAACCTGTACTAGTACTAGGATTCCATAGTGAACAGTAAGTTAATGTTGCTACAAGTAAATTTACAAGATTACTTTTTAAGTATTATACCCTATGTGAAAGGACTGAAAAAGAATTTGCTGAACATTAGGGGACAAGATAGTTGTGTGGTATGAGCTGGTGAGATCAATTTACTAAAATGCCAAGAAGTGCCAGCTGATGAGCAGGCATAGAAAGCTCTCATGCTGAGTGCTAAAAAAGAGAAAAGAAATGCACCTTTGGTTAAGGAAGGCTGATAGAATAGCAAGAAAATGTCTCATTTAGAACATAAATGTAATTTTCAGGATATAAATAACATTTTAAACAAAAACTATTCTTTTCAAGCTTCCAGTACAAATATTTATCATTTGTAAAATTAGGTATTAATAATGTTTTTCATTTTCCTCTGAACTTCATCACCATAAATGACACAGGCTTTACCTGTGTAGTAGCAGCACTTGGAAAAAGCTTATCTCCTGAAACTTAACTTTTCTTTTTAAAAATACTAGCAATCAGTTACAGTGAGAGGGTTCATGTACTTGGGCCCTACATATTTGTGTATGCTTAGTGGACGCGGGTGAAGAATCATTCATGCCAGTGTGCTTTCTACCTAACACATATGAATAATTTTTTTAAAATGTCTTTATAAAACCAGTTTTTGGATTATTCTGGATAAGCAGTGTTACTTGCTCCCTTAGCTCTTTCCAAATGCTATCTTCTCTGATAGCTTAGTACATCACTGTATCTACTACTTTGGTGTTCTTATGGAAATGTTAACCAGTCAATTTTTAGTAGGGAAGTTTTGCATGGGAAGAATAAAAAAAAACCCTAGGTAACACAAAAGCAGCTTCAGAGTACACTAATCATGTTCTTCTGAGAGTTGAGCAGGAAAGCCATATTTATATCTGAAATTAAGTATGGACTTGTTATATTTTTAATGAAATTGTTAATAAAGTGACAATATTTACTTCTTTGAATATACTTAGCTAATTGTGATCTATTTATGATCTGCTTATGATATATGCAGAGAAAAGGGTTTTCCTGAGGATGTTTTACTAAAGTCACAGAACATCCTTGACTTACAAAATCAGTATTCTGTTCACAGAAATTACAAAATCAATTAAAAATATCTTTATTTTAGTAGGGCATCTGTCCAGAAAGGCTCTATAAGCCTTTGAGAGAGTAAGACACACTTTTCAATAGAGTGTGTAATCTTTACATGCTGATTACTTCTGCATTGGGCCTTTAGGAAGTAATATTTTTATATGATGTCCATGAAGAGAAAACCAGCAAATGCCTAACATTGCACATATTCCATGTCACCCTTTATTTTCTAACTTAAATTATAAATAAGGTACAAATGAGCCAAGGGGTGAAAACCCATATGTCTATCATCTTGCTGTGAAGGAAGAGAGGGAAAGAACAAACAGTAACTAAAACTGTTATTAGTAATTGTCTAGATGCTAACATGCTCTGGGTAGTGGCCATACTGCTATACAAATATCTATGTAGTAATATTTGTGCTAGACTTGTGTGGACATTAGAAACATTGGAACTGGATTATGAAGACATACAAAATTTAAAATTCCCAAATTAAAAACATCAAAACATTGTATTGTCAGTGGGTTACTAAATCTGCTTCTGTAACTTATTTTCTTTGTTACATTAAGATTTAATGTGCTAACATTTTCTGTTATGTGCTCAACGTAGTGGTTCTATTTTATAAAAAGTACCAAAATGCTAACATTTGTCAACCTGCATTAGATTTTAATGTATTTGCTTTTACTTTTTTAAATTATACAGGTAACATTCAAAACTGCACAACATGGTTGAGTTATCATAAATTAAGGAAGAATTCTAACACTTTTAAATTATAATTATTTGTCTTTAACTTTTCCTGGATGAAAAAAATAGTTATAAAAGAATGAGAAGAAGAACTGTCATATAAAGTATTGTTTGACTCCAGATAAACTTTTTCTACCTATCAATCTTGTGGGATCAGTTCAGCACTGGTCCAATTGCACAGCTCCTAAGGAAATCAAACAAATGCTTTATAACACAGATTTTGACATGTCAGCAGTCTCAGATTGTGGAAAGATAGCATCTGTAGCATAAATTCTTGCACACTTTTGACACTTAAGATGACAAGGAGTGAAAGATGGTACAACATTTCTTTTTTTTATAAGCAGATTATTTTGAAAATGGAAAACACAAATCATCCTTGAGAGAGGTTTTATAATAAGGCTCCTTATCTATTTTTCTCAGGTATATATTTTTAACTTTTTCCTTTGCTCTGTCAGGAGATGTGACTTTAGATTTAAAGCAATTTTAAGGAGGGACTTGGATAATGCTAGTTGCTTTAGAAGGAATAATAACTCTTCTCACCCTTTTTTTTTGTGTGCAATGCACCAATATATGGAAGAGTGCCTCTGAGTACATGGCTGAGGAGAAGCAATAGCTCTCCTACCTTTGCTAGAATATTCTTATTATGTAAGCTAGTTCATTTTATAGTCATCCAAAATTTTCCGGGGCTGATGGTGATAAGACATTAGTGCTTAATCCCTTATTTGAGGAAATTAAAATTCCAGTGTAAGTAAATTTTTTTTTTTTAAAGTGATTCTTAAATATTCTCTCTCCAACATTTGTCCTAGGGAAGGAGAGAAGAACTAGCTCAGCTTGAAGAGGAAGCAGTATTCACTCTGAAATCACTCTGTCTTAAACTGAACTCTAATTGTTTTTGTTTTCCAAAAGATAACATTGGTTTATGTTATATTCTTGGAGATGCATGAAGGGTGGAGTGCCCCCGTTACTGCTTGGCTGTGATAGCTCCTTGCATGAGCTGTGGGATAGACAGAGGTGGAACAGGTCAAGTCAGGAGACCTGAGATCACTACCAAAGTTAGCCAAGCCCAGAACCAGGGAAGAACAAAGGAAACATCAGGATACTTTGGGTTATTGATCGGATCCTGTGCTGAAGAAGGATTGAGGGAATCATGTTTAAGCATGTTCGGTTGTGTCTCAGCATCCAGTAGTGGAGCTGATGAAGTGCTTGATAATAAGCAACTGAAAATGAATACCAGTTTGCATTACTTCAGGATGAAATTCCCTGCTAGGTGCAATACAATAATAATCACCTCATGTTACTTGACTCCTGGTTTGCCTACTTAAGAAGTGATTATGGAGTCTCATGCTGCTGCTGTATAATGTCAGGTCTTTATTTTGTAACTTATTTCTGATAAAGTCAAACATGGCTACCTACAGAAACCCACTGCTCCATAAAGATGGCAGAATTGGACCATATATGAAAACAGGACTTTCATCTTTTCAAACAATCAAACAAACAGTTAACAAATAATGAACAAATAATCGATTAAGAACTAGGTCCATAAAAATAATTTCATAGTAGGAGACCTACAGTGAACGGCTCACCCTTCAATTTAAACAGTAATTGTAGATAGAAACAGAGCCCACAACTAAATGCATGTGGACAAAAAGCCTATGCTAGCCATAAAACGTGGAGGAGAAAAGCAGACCCCTGCTGCTCAAAGATGACTCGAAAATGTTGTGAATGCCTTTCTCTTGCTCCATTTTTCTCCTATGCAGTAGACTATCCTGCCTCCAAAATCTGGCCTTAGTTGTCTTCTGGATGTTCATTTATAACAAAAAGAAGAGGAAAAAAATGTTTTGGGGGGATACTCTATTGGGTCTTTGGTGTAAATTAGATCTCTTGACAATTGAATTTTATCCTGCTGTGGATTCATAATTAAATTCTAACTTATATAAATTCTAACTTATAATGTAACTTACCCACAATTTCCCCCTTATTCATGGTAGAGCAATAAATTACATCAGGTCTTCTCTTGCCAGCTTCACATTCAATGCTAGGTCACTTGTATTGGGTCTTCCATTGAGCAGATGTTTCTCAGCCCTTTTCTACCTTTATTAGCAAAGGAACTGTGATTTTACTATTCTGTATTGCAGACTAGAGCAGGTCACAATCTGTCCTTTAATAAAGAGGTCATATAGCCAGATTAAATCTCCACTTGCAGAATAGCAGAAATAATTTTTCTGTATTTGTAAATACAATAATTGTTTAAATACATCCTAGTTACTTTCAAACAGTAATTTACTAATGTCTAATAGACATCTTAACAGTTTAGAACTAAATTATTCATTTGGTTGGTTTTTACATAGGAAGAACACATTACTTACGCACATTCACTACAGCATAAAATGACACATTTACATTTCTTTTGCAAATTTAATGTGCAGTGTAAGTTAAATTATCACCTAAATCATCTCTAGTATCCTACAATGCAACTTAAGGACTCTGAATATTCAGCAGTACTGGCAAACTTTAGGCAAGGAATTAACCCATTAGGAGGCTAATTCTACTAAACAAAATGGTGCTGAACACACTGATATTTTATTTTACTAACCATTTTGTGAAGTCCAGCTATTTTGTAGAATTTCAAGGGTGCAATGGACAATAGTATCCTAGAGAATACGGAGAACTTGTGCTCAGTGGGATCACAGTTAAGTCAGGAGTCAAAATGAAGTGAAATTCATATTGTTCTAAAAAATCTAGAACAGTACTCCTAATCAAATTAGAAGAAAAGATGGAAGATTTCATTACGACTAATGAAGTCATATTTACCAAAAGTTTATCTTTTGTTCCATAGCATAGAATAGCCTATACACAACGAACCAGTGCAGTACCTTTGTAAAATGCCAGACTAGAATGCTCAGACTGAGAGGTTTCATGTCTTACACACTTGTCTTCTGCACAAATCTGCAAGCCAATTTACTCTGTGGAGCAAGGCAAGATAGTAGATTATTGTATCTGATACTGAAAAGCATCCATAGTTCATGCAGCATGAAAAATGAAGCAGAATCTTTCTTACAGCAAAGGATTACGAATTCACAGTTTGCTCTTAGTCGGCATGATCGCTGTCACAAATTCTTCCTATAAAGTTGTGGGTTTTTTGTTTTTATTTTTTACCTCATCACATGTAACTTTGTAGTATCACTTTGGCCTAGAGAAGTTTTTGCTCCATTTTTCACCTAAGGAGTTGAGTTATAAAGAGAATAATGAAATCAACAATCCAAATCTCTGGTAGGTTGTACAACCCATACTCTACTGAATGTTTCAAGACAGAAACTGGAACTCTGTTGCTTTGGACAAGTAGTAATTTTCTTGTATTTTCTTTCTACATAATTTTTGATCTTGAAGATTTATAATTTTTATTCCCAATATTGCAGAATGTTTTCCCGTAATTCAGCAGCAATAGCAAAAAATAGGCATTGGTCTCAGATATTCATTGACAAATTAAAGACTTTTACCTGTCTTTGCAAATGATAAAGTTGGTCCACAAGTTTTGACATGTGTTGTGGATTGACCCTGACTGGCCATCAGGTGACCACCAAGCTGCTCTCTCACTCTCTCTCTTCAGCAGGACAGGAGAGAAAATATGACGAAAAAGCTCATGGGTTGAGATAACGACCAGGAGATTGCTTACGAATTACCATCATAGGCAAAACAGACTTGACTTGGGTAAAATTAATTTAATTTGCTGTCATTTGATAACAAAGCAGGAGTAATAAATAGTAAGTAATAAATACTAAGTAATAATAGTGTGTAATAGTAAGTAATAAAAACAAAACTAAAAAAAACCTTCCCCACTGTCCCGCTTCTTCCCAAGCTCAATTTCACTCCTGACTGTTTGTGTTGGTTTTGTGTAGTGAATGGGGCTACAGGGGCAGCTTCTGCAAGCTGCTGGAAGTTTCCCCTTTGTCTGGTACACTTGCCTGGGCTTAGGGCAGACACACTGCTGGCTGGGCCTGAGCCAATTGGTAGCAGAATGTTCAGTGATAACACCTCTGCGATAATGTATTTAAGAAGAGGAAAAATAACATAAAAAAAAAAAAAAAATAAGATTTGAAGATGCTGAGTGGGGGGAGAGAGGGGGAGGCGCAAGCCTTGTGGGCCTTGCAGGCCTTGCGGCCCTCACGCTCTGGCCTCCTGCCAGGTGGCTGACTGGGCCCGACTCAGCCCGGCCCAGCTGCAAGATGGAGAGGAGAGGAGATGTGAAGAGAACCTGAGAGGCGTCTGCCTGAGCCCATTGTGAAGAATTTCTTGTGAGAGGAACGGCTGCAGAGGCCAAGGGCAGTGCAGCAGGAGGGGGAGCAGTGCTGCTGCTCCCGGCAGAGATTCCCCTGCAGCCCGAGGTGCAGCCCCTGGTGAGGCCGGCTGTGCCCCTGCAGCCCATGGAGGCCCCGCAGGAGCAGGGATCCCCCTGCAGCCCGGGGAGGGCCCCACGCCGGGGCAGGCGGGTGCAGGAAGGAGGCTGTGGCCTGTGGAGGGCCCACGCTGGGGTAGCCATTCTGGAGGGACAGAACCCCATGGAAAGAACCCCACACTGGAACAGTTTCACAAAGGACTGCAGCCCGTGGGAGGGACCCTACGCTGGAGCAGGGGGAGGGAGGAATGTGAGGAGCTCTTCCACTGAGGAGGAAGCAGCAGTGTAAAGCCATGTGTGATGACCTGACCATAACCCCCATTCCCTGTTACTCCCCTGTGCCGCCCCGGGGAGGGGAAGAGGTAGAGATAATTTAACATAAATTTAAGCCTAGGAAGAGGGAGGGGTGGGGTGAAGTTTGGTTTTTTTTCATTATCTGCTCTGTTTTTTTTCTTATTATCCCGCTCTGTTTTTTTTTTTTTTTTTTAATAAATAAATAGTTTTCCCCAAGTCGAGTCTGTTTTGCCCATAACAGTAACTTGAAGGATCTCTCCCTGTCCTTATCTCAAACCTTCAGCCTTTTTCTTATATTATCTCTCCCTATTCCTTTGGAGGGTGAGGGGAGAGAGAGACTGCTTAGCTTGGTCCTGAGCAGGGCTAAACTACAACACTCTTTTACTTCCTCCCACCCTGATCACTGCAGAGGGATGGGGAACAGGAGTTGCAGTCAGTTCATAATGCTCTGTTTTCATTTTCCTTCCTCCTCATGCTGTTCCCCTACCACAGTGTGGGGTGTCTCCCAAAGGATACAGTTCTTCACAAACTGCTCTGACATGGGACCTTTCCACAGGATGCAATCCTTCAGAAACAGGCTTGTCTGGTGTGGGTACACCATTGGCCACAGCTTCTGCATCATGCCTGCTTCTGGATGAGCACTCCACAGGCTGCAGCTTCCTTCAGGCCGTGTCCACCTGCTGTGGCATGGGCTTCTCCATGGGTTGCAGAGGGACAGCCTGCCTCACCATGGTCTTCTCTAGGGTTTGCAGGGCAATCTCTGCTCCGGTGCTGAGAGCACCTCCTCCCTCTCCTTTTTCACTGACCTTGTCTGCAGGGTTGTTCCTCTCACATTTTCTCAGTGCTCTCTCCCAGCTGCTGTGCACAGTGTTTTTTACCCTTTCTTAAATATGTTATTACAGAGGCACCACCAGTATGGTGGTGGTGGGTTTTGTGTGCGATGGGCTCAGCTTTGACCACTGGTGGGTCCGTCTTGGAGCCAGCTGGAACTGGCTCTGACGTGGGGGAAGTCCCTCACCTCTCTCAGAAAGCCACTCTGCCAGCTCCTCTCCTCTCCCCAATACCAAAAGCTTTGCCACATAAACACAATACACCATAGTAAGTTTTTTGGTGGCTTGGTTTTTGTTTGGTTTTTTTTTTTTTATTATTTCCAGGTGATTATTTTCCACAGTGATTTAAAAAAACTTCACCAGTATTAGGATCTGTTATTATTGTTGTTAGAAAGTTGTATTGATGTAACATCAGCCTGATGGAGCTTTTAAAGAGGAAGGTTTTGTGGCTTCTGTTTTGCTTGCACTGTGAATCCATGAGACTGAAGGTGGTTTTTTTACTCAGGAGAGCTTTCATCAGTTTAATTCTTCAAATGTTTGTAAAGACTAGTGATTCATTGCTTGAAATTTGATCTTTGATGTAAACAAGGATTGTTGTAGTAATTCCTTTGGAGTTTAGGTCTGAGGTTTCAAGCTGGCATCTGAGAGTGGATAGAAGATGTTGAGCACAGCTTGGTGTGTGTATGGTAAGCCTGTGCCAGGGAGCAGGCAGGCAGACACAATTAATTGGAGCAGTTGAACCTAGAAACTACTCATTCAAGAATCACTGTAATTGTTAAAGAGAAACAAAATGCAAAAAACAACTTTCCTAACAAAATGGGAAAAAAAAATTATAAACATTGAAGTGACGCAGCCAATTTTAATTAAGAAAACATTTTAGACACTTTATCTACGACTTCAGATTACTATGTAATTTTAGTTAAGACTCTGAAGCTTTACTCAGTTTTGTTTAATGTAACCTTTATGTCTTTGATGCAGAATATATGGAAGATCTTTCACATCTACTCACTGCATTGTATCCAAGAGCTTTTTCTTACAGACTTTCTGACACATTAATTTTAGTAATAGCTTTCACTGAAAACAACAGGTTTAGCTAGGCATCATCAGCAAACCGTCACCAGTTGGGATTTTGATGAGTCACCATCTTTTCCAATAGCTATTAGACCATATCTAATGACTGAAAATAAAAGCACATTGAAACAAAGGAGTTGATGTCTTTAAAGGAGGACAAAGTGTAACTATTATCATTCCTTGGATTCCAAAAGTACTTGGAATCATTTGATGGTGAGTTCTCTTCCATGTTTATATATATGTCAGCGGTGTTTGTATATTACAGCTTCAGGGAAACCTGTGCACTTTTGCAAGAGGAAGGATCTGTCATTACTCCTTGAGCAGGTGCTGTCCTAGGAACTGGTGTGACTTCCAGTTGCAAAACGCTTGAGACAATGGTTTATATAATTATTTTTTTTTTCATTATTTTCACAGGTTTGGTGTTGGTTTGGTTGGGTGTGCTTCTTCTGGGTTAGGTTTTTTTCCTCAAGGAAGTACAAGATTGGTACTAAGAAAGCAGAGGAAATGAGAAATGCAATTTTTTTTTCATTCCTAGTTTAATACTTCTAGTTATCTTAAGTATATATATATATATTTATAAGATGCACTGTACATTTGGCTATCAGTTTTTTCTTCATATTACATTCCATAGTAAATCCTTTCTTCACCATTGATGTGTGCTGTAGAGCAGCTTTATTCTCTGGACTAAAGGTGTCAATCTGACCCCAGCTCAGTTTCTGCATTTGAAGTGACAGAGGTTTATGTTTTCTTAAAATTCCTTTTAAGATATATAAAAATGAACTATTAACAGGTTAAAGTCAATCTGTAAAAAAAGATAAATTCTTAAAATTTCATAGAAATCTTTGTTTAAGTATCAAATTAATTTTTACAGTTTGGATAACTGCACATGAGAAAACTGGCAGAAATATTTACTTTCTGGTTTCCGCATTACACCAATAGTTTTAAACACTATATTGAACAAAACAGTTCATGCACCTCTGAGTGATTTTGTCATTCTGGCTACAGCGGTAGTGAGTGGTTAGTCAAGTAAACAGCCCTGTCAGCTCCCATACAAGACACAAAGGAACCATGATAAAGTTGTTATGATAAGGTCATATACTGTGAGTTCTGGGTTTTGTTTTTTGAGGGGTTTTTATTTATTACATGCTTTTACAAAGGGCTAAAATCATTGCTGATTTTTATAGGCCAAATCTAGCTTTGAATTGTATAGGCAAAAACGTGCAAAGCAGCTGTGCATATTTCATAATGAAAAACACATTTTCTGCATGTTAGATATTGAACTGCTTAAGTCCTTTGCACTCTCTGGAAAGCTGTAAATATACACTTTGAAAACTGAAGCTCTCAGCAGGTCTGCGAACAGCCACTTCTCAGTGTAGTTACTGTTTTGTCAGCAATGCCTGTTGATATCTGCTGTTCACATTAACAGTGCAGCTCTGTGATGACTTGCTGTAGTCAGTCACCTACACATGTAGTTTGAAACAGGTAGAGCCAGAAAAGTTTACCAGCTTCCTCAATGCAATAATTCCTTCTACACTAGTTCCTTTAGTACACCTAGGATGGAAATGGTGGTAAGTATTAAGAGGGAAATACTGATTGGAATGAAACATTAGGTTAGAATGCAATTAAGTTATAGGAGTTCTAGGGAAGAAAGCAATGGGAAACCAATAACCCTGTTTAATACTTTGTGTCAGATGCTTAATTGTGGATTTAGTAATAAGGAATTAAACACAGCAAGAACTGTATCTGGAGATTGTATCTTCTGTTAGGGCTTTCTTCCTAGTATTAACTGGCACACATAGAAGTACTAGATTATATTTCCTGGACCCAAATGTCCCCCTTCAGGGTTGAATTGGTCACCTTGAGAGCTAGATGAAGCTCATTGAGTATTGTTATCTGTGCACTGCCTGTTTGCATTGCCATCACTAGTTTCTTGTAGCTCATGATACACTTAAGGCTGAGCTGAGGGCATGATGTCTTGTTCATGTCAACCACTGTGCCATGGCCTGGTTGAGCATAAATGCTCACTCGGACGTTTCAAAATTTATGTCTTGATGGCATTGTGAAAGTTGGCAAATTCAACAAGTGCCATGTGTTTATCTGTACCAGATGTCAGCTGAGTCTGGAGTAGGGCTGAATTCCTACTCCATTCCTAGATGGCCCTACATCTATCCCTAGGCTTCTTATACAAGATTCCCAAACTGATAACTTCCAAAATGAGTATTCTCAGTGTAGTAGAAACTGAATTCAGACAAATACTGCCAGTCTGATAGTACATTAGGCAGCTATTTTTTCAGGCGTAACTGCAGGTTAAAACACAATTGTATTTCTGTCTCTACCTGTCCTGTCTCTCTCTGTCTCACAGATGTAACTGACCCTGCTTGGGTAAGGGAGCTGGACTAGACGAACCCAAGAGGCCCTTGCGAAGCTCAGCCATTCTGTGATTCTGTCAATCAGACATGCTCAAGCTCCTCTGATAAACTAGCACTTCTGGTAAGGTCTTCCCATTCTAGTAAGATCACTCTGTGTATGGGATCCATCTTAAAGGTGGAAAGTCTTGTATGAAATATTAGAACAAGAGCAATCTAGAAGACTTTAATCTGCAAGATAAACAGAAACCTGTTTTACAGATTTTCAGAAAGCTGACAATGCTGTACACCATGAATGCAGATTTTAGCTGCAAGTTCTAATTAAAAGACATCTGTTCAGGTTCTTAGGATTTTAGTGTCATAATTAAAAGCTTAGTTTGTATTTAAGGTTATATGAATGCAAACTTCTCAGAGATTGAAAAACTTACTTTAATAAGCACATCAACCACTTTTTTTTCAAGGGTACTCTAGATTTATTTACAGATAAGAGGTTTCTTTCCCTGAGCAAGGCAGGCTTAATAGATTTTGAAGTACACGTGCAGCACCTGGAGTGATTGCTGGCATATTTCATAACAAGTAACCTCTTTGCAGTTGTGACAGGTTGTGACAGCCCTTTGCCAGCAGGGCACTGTGTATATATCTGGAAATAGCTTTTTGGTTTAATAACAAGGTTTAGCTGTGCCAAATGATAAAACAGGTCAAGTGGTAAAACAGAAGTTTCAAGTGTAAAGTTCTTGTTAATGACACCATTAGAAAGCATGACAAATGTGAAATCAATAAAACAAAACCCACTCAGCAATTACATTGATATACAGCTTAAGTAATTTTTAAGGAATATTATAGCATTAGCAATTATTAGATACTTAATCATTGACAATAAGTACTTTGCAAAACAGTAAAGAACACTTAATAATTTCTTACTGTTAAAGAGGTGCCAAGGTAGCTATTTGTTAGTTTCTGCATCCCTAGTACTGTATAAATTAATCTTAAAATTTATTAATACCCTCTTCACACAAGTGCTTTTGGTAGTTAAACACATGTTAAATACAAGTCTTTGTGAGCATTGTACAGCTGCAGTGAAAGACAATAACATAAAACATGGCAAAAATAAACTACAACAAATTGAGTGAGATTTTGCAATGTATTCAGCATCAGGGTCACTCTGCCCCAAGTAATCTCAGGAAGATTTTTTTTATACTTGATTTTAAGCAGATGTAGCTTAAGCCAAATCTCAGTGATCTGGGATAATTCTTAGCCTTATTTTTCCCATCAGATGATGTTAGCAGAGGTGATAACAGAAATTATTGACACACAAGCACTCCCAAAATATAAAGCCAGAAATAGCTCAATATACAAAAATTCATTACACTGAAATACAGCTAATGCCACTGAATATTCTCAGTTTGCCTCCAAATGATAAAGAAGTTTTAAGCAGTTCTGCTTGATCATATTAATTTGTCCTATATTTTTTTTTGTCATTATGGCAAAGCTGGAACTTAATGTTACTTCAGGGAAGCTGACAATTAAATGAATCATCAAGATACTTGCTTTTTAGGGGGATGTATTTTGTAGAAAGAAATAATATCTCTTTTATTATACCACTGACCTAGTTGGAAAAAAAAAATCTATAAGCTTTCAGATAAATGGTTTCAAGCCTGCAAGAAAAGGATACAATTATTTAAGATTTTGACTCATCTATTTTTTGGTTTGTTTTTTTTTTTTTTTTTTGAAATGACAGTGGTGGTTGACATTGCAAAGAAGCATTGTAGAAGTCAAAATTAGATGAGATTCATTTGGGTCACAAAAGTTCCTACAAAAGCAGCTAGACATTTTGAAAGCTACAGCCTCAGTGGTATGCCGTGGTACCATAGCTCAGCATGCAAGATAGTTTAATAAGTAACATAATCTGATGCTGTACTAAGGTGAAAAGAGGGTGGAAAGAATAAGCCTATGTAATATTTAGCTTCCATTGGACTGAATTGCAATAAATATTTTTACAGTGTACAGGCCAACATCCTTAAAAGATTGAACAATTTTGAACAGCATCTGAAATGGAAAACTAAACCTAATCTCTGATTATTTTCTGAGCAGTAAGTTACGCCCCCTGACTCTTCTGCATATGTTTTATAACATTTTTTTTTGTTTTCCTCTCCTTGCTTATATTCATATCTGTAGTTGTCGTAGTTCAGCCCCAATCGGGACCAGACTACGCAGTCTCTTTCCCGCTCCCCCCACCCTCCGAAAGAATAGGGGGAGAAATATAAGAAAAAAAACAGCTCGAGGTTTGAGATAAGGACAGGGAGGAATTCTTAAAGTTACCATCACGGGCAAAACAGACTCGACTTGGGGAAAAACTATTCATTTATTACTAAAACTAGCAGGAGAATGAAACAGGGAACAAGATAACCTCCCCCCACCCCTCCCTCTTCCCGGGCTTAACATTTATC
>WHYT01014651.1:0-20817 GCA_009806455.1 Tetrax tetrax
GGTATAAATTTCCAAATTTATCACAAAAATAAATTTATGATAAACGAACTTCCTTTGAAGACCACCCAACAAATTCATTTTGTGAAGATATAAGAATATTTGCAGCTTACTTGTACAATTGTCATCACTCCTGTAGCAATGAATCTCTTTTTCTTCCTTGTTTCGCTCTGCCTCCTCCTCCTTCTCCTGTTTCTGCGGCGCAGGTTGATACTCAAAAGCTTTTCTAATCACAGGCTTCAAGTCATCACCTTCCCCATCCATCTCAAAGGTAGGTTCCAGCTGCGGCATGGGACGCTCCTCATCTGAGTTATCAAATGGCTCATTCAACACCTCTGTTGTTTCAGAAATTGTCTCTGTTGTAACACTGCTATTAATCCTTCTGCGTTTACGGCCCCTTTTCTTTTTCAGTATGAAAGGCCTCTGAAAAATAATTGCACAAATATAACTCTTTCTACATTCCTGTTAGTTAGCTGACTCTGAACATAAATACATTTTTGTAAAGTGAGTTTACAGTAATCTATTTCCTCATTGAAAAAAATACCTTACATTGCATCAAATTCAAATGTAGACAGAATCTAAAAGTCAAATGTCTAAACAGATAAAATAGGTATGTATCCATATATGCACACAAACCTTTCTGTAGGTGAAAATTAAGACTAGAATTTTCTTCATATTGTGACTTTCACCTTCTTCTGTCAAATAATACTCATAGTAATATTACATAAATTGTACTTACACATTTTTCCTCTGCAGATTTATAATTCCCCAACAACCTTAAAAAGTATCAAAGTTTATTCTTCTACATTTCTGGTTTCTGCTATTTGAGAAATAAGTACATACATAGAACAATGGATAACAGCAAATGAAGTACACCTCAAGCCTCATATGGGTCTCAACAATACACTAAAAGAATCATCTCATCAGAGACACGTAAATATATATGTTAAGGTGAGTGCTTTAAAATTTTTGGATTTTTAGGTTACTAATTTAAACCATTCCAATAGTTGATTTTTCAATTAAACTAAGAATTATGTAAACACCACAGTGACCAGAATTTAACATTTAAATCTCTTGGAAATTACAAGAATATTGGTAAAAAAACCCTTTTGTTTTAACAGCATTTGCTTTTGAAAAACAGTATTCCCTTTTAAGGAGTTCCCGTATTAAAAACAAGAAAAAGAAAAACCACACAAACTGGGCTCCATCTTAAAATGAAAAAAGGAAGAACTATTTAAATAACGAACCAATACCGACGCCAAACAGCAGAGGGCAATCACTAGTTTAAAAATTAAGAAGAAATTCTGATTTTTTGTGTCAGTAGTATTTCACAGTTCTGTGAAAAATCCCAAAGATAGGAAACTGAATGGAGGGGAAAAACAGAAGATGAGTTGTTCAGTGTCCAAACAATACAGAAAGGATTAAAATAGTCAAATAAATGTTTGGAAAAAAAAAAAAAAACAAAAAACCAGACTTACTTCGATGACAACAATTTGATTGAAATCAGAGATGAATTACTTTAAACCAAACCATTGAAGTAACACACCTTTCTTTTTATGGCCAGTGACTGTGGCTTTGTCAGCCGTGGAGGTGAACTCTGCTGATTCTCATCAACGCCATCCTCCTCGCTGCTTTCCTTAGATTGCTCTGTGGATTGCCCTCGCTCCCCCACCATTGCCACACTTTCTGGAGATCGCAAATATTTATTTTTAGATTGTATGTTTGCAGGTGATTGCCTACTATTCGTTCTTGTGGAGAATATTTCTTGCTCTTCCTTTTCCCAGCAGCTAGCTTGTTCCATCAGACGCTCAGCCTGAAGGGTTGAGGTTAAAATAACGGGTCACCGGAACAGCATTTACTTAGCCATGTCCTTTACATTCAGCTAAAGAGTTACAATAAGTCAACCCTGATTAGCACTGCTGGCTAACCTAGCAACAAAATTTCAGCTGAATCCTCTAGTAGCTCCTTTACAAGAGTTAGAATAACAAACCAAAGAAGATTGCATTTCATGGGATATTTAGCACTATTAATGATGCGGCGAATTGATTTAAGTCCTTTAGCACTACATTACATGCCCACTGACATGGATCACTTTGAGCAAGTTCATAACACAAAGAATCGATTGACACTGCAGCCCCTGAGCTCTGCGCCAAATTTTATCTGATTACATGCCCTTCGACTACCTCAAGAGTGATAAATACAGCTCCATGACAAGTGATTCATGTTTTAAGTTTTCATATTCATCCTCCCAAAGTTACCATGTCTTGCGGCACAGCTTCCAAATATTGTGCATTGCAATAATAAAGCAGTGGTCAAAGTTAAAACTGCTCTATTTAAGACAGCCTTATGTTGAATATTCACAGTGGTGAAATCCAAAAGGAAAGGAAATTCAGAATAAGAAGTTTCAGCTATTACCTCCTTTTCTGCTTCTCTCTCTTCTTCGGAAACTGCAGCATTAGAAACTAACAAAGGAGTCCACCTCAAGCTTTCAGGATCTACTTCATTGGTACGTGGATTCGCTTTCAGTTTCTCCATATGACTCGAAATCAGCTTTTCCCTTCTAATAATTACAAACCTATAATCCAATAAACAGTAATTTATTTTAGAAAGTAATCACCTAAACCAACCTTCCTACAGTTTAAATCCTTTAAAAACTTAATAACCTGTGAAAACAGATAAGTAAATAAATGGATACATTAAACAAAAAATATCATCTGACATACATAAGATAACACGCTTACACTACTGACTGTTTACTAAGAGGAAGCGAGGATACAACTCTTTATGAAATGAAAGCGTGATAGTAAACATCACTAGGGCAATAAAGGAAAGTAAAGGTTTTACAGTTGACTACTCTAAATCCATGTAAAAGGTTTCATGTTGGTGCTTCAGTCACTGCCAGAACAATTTCCAATTTTAATATAACATGCCAGTATAAATAGAAAACGCTGTGAATCATCAAGAGTGAGAAAGTCATTAATATTACAACTGAAGATGGCAGCTAACTAGACAAGAAAGCAAGTTAGAAACCTAGGTTTTGTAATGAAGCATAAAAATGTATCTTAGTCCTGTGTTGATGCAGTAGCAAACAATTTTCTAAACACTATGAAATGAAGTAGTACATCAAAGGTAGCCAAAGACTAACAGAATAGCACAGTATGCTAATACACAAGCATACATCCCATCAAAGTCCCCTGTTATAAAGAACTATACAATTTTAAACAACAAAACCTATGGTGGTTTTTTTTAGCAAGGATTTCAAATACTGTAAAAAATCAGAGGTTAAGTGACAACATTGCTTTTCACTGAGAGAATGCTTTTAAAAAAAATCAGATCCAGGTGAACCCTTTTTCACAGAATTGTGACAAACTTCATTATATGTAAGAAAAACTAACAAAATGTAGGAAATCGTAAGAAGCCATACCCAATTCTCAAGGTAAGTTTCTTGAAGGAATTTCAAAAGATATTTCTTTTCCTGGCTCAGCCACTGACCTTCTGGATACCTTTAAGCAGGTCAGTTCATGTCCCTGTCTAAGCTTTACTACTTTGTGAAAAAAAGACTAACTGACCTTGTTCGTAAAGTATTTTGAATTCTGTAGATTAAAAAAAGTTATTGTTTAACTGGATGTCAGTATTCAATTCAGGGCTTATAATAATTTGCGACGAGGCAGAAGCTGCATATAAATAATGAATACATATTTGATTCTCCCTTAAAATGCATTTGTCCCATCAGGATGTCCATAAAGCACCCTAGAAAGTAAATGTTTTAATGCAGTGACAACACTCCTCTTACTACTCTCATAACATCATCCTGTAAGCCAGTCTCCTTTTTGAAGACTTGCCTTCCTGCTAGTTCAAAACTTACTACTTTTGAATACTAGTCCTGCTGCACACAAGTTATTGAGGCTGAGCTAGTCCTGATCTTAATTTTATTTTTTTTTTGGCAACCCATTGTTTGTAAGGCAGTTTTGCTTAATTATAAAGTTTTATGATTGGAATATCCAGAAAGAATTAAGAAGCTCTTCAGAAGCACAAAACCCACTGAAAGTCATTTCAGGCATTTTTGCGGGGGGGCAGGGAAGAGAGGCCAAACAACAAAAGCAACCCACTTAAAAGCTAAAATATCAATCACGATCATTAAGAAAGAAGATATTCACAAAACAGGAACTCATCTTCCCGGTTACTAACTTTCAACATTGATCATAACATTAAACAGAAACTTTAAAAAGTTATTTGCATTCCCGCTGCCTTCGGCAGGAGGACTTCATGTAGAGCTGACCTGTCCCTCTGGCCGTATTAATTCAGTAATAATTGACACAGAGAGTGTGGAGGGAGAGACTGTCTCCCGCAAAGCCAAATTTTTCCCTCACTGGTATTCAAAATAACATATTTGTAAAGTGAGAGCTGGGAATTGTACTTATGAAGGATGATACTGAATGAAAGAAAATTCTTCACTGAAAACGTTTCAAGCTGGTCGCACCCTCCTAATAACTATTAGCATGAAAGAGGATTCAAAAAACCACCATTTGTTCAGGGAGAAAAACGCTTTATGTAAGACCTCATTAACAAGACCCAGCTGTACTGACTTCTTCAGTAAGATGGTTATCATTTATTTTAAAGTCAGAATTTTACACAAGACATTTTTCCACATAAATTGTTTTGTAAGTATAGAAAGTGAATGTTTTGTTTCAGTATTTTTAAAATTTTTTACAAGATTCACTGACCTATCTTCTCTCTTATCTATCATGCTATGCTGCTGCAGGGTTGTGGCAATATCATGTGGACACATTCCAGTAGCTCGGCTCATTCCTTTGATGCTGATTTGTTTTTCATGGTGGCAGTTAAGGTATTCTAATATCACACTTTTCCAGTAAGCCAAGTACGAGAGACGACCCAGATCAGACAGTGGCTTTTCAGGGGATCCTGCTTGACCCTCTCTTCTAGAAAGTAAATAGCCTAGAAGGAAGAGAAACAGAATACCTTATTGAAATAACAAAACTAAATAATTTTAACTACTCCTTAAGAAAGTTGGTATTAGAAAGATTAGCATGACTGATTATAGATAACTCTTGCAATTAAAGAAATCCTACTCACAAAAACAGACTGGTTTATAGTGACACAGATAAAGATTAAATGCTTGTAAGAGACTCAGATCTTATGTTATGGGAATCAAACATTTACCAAATCCCTTCTTCTGATCATAAAGGAAGGAAGAAAGAAAGAGCCAACACATTTCAGAACAGGTCTCATCATACACAGTCTCATTTAGAACTACAACTGCCTGTCCTTTTGAGAAACTTACACCTGAGTTACATCACTGAAGCTAAGAAATTTCAGAAGAATCTCAAGAGGAAGTGTCATGGGTAATATCAGTCAAGCCAGTTTTCTTCAAGAAGCCCCAGGCAACTTAAGTTTTTGATTAAACAGTTGGTTGTTGCATTTCAGAGGTGACATATAATTCACAAGTTGAATTACTAGGAGAATTACTTAGGAGAAATAATTAAAAAATAATCTCCCTTAATTCATGTTTAAGAACATTCACATAATTCCAGCTTGCAGTCTTCAAGACAGTAACTGATAAGCCATTACACAATACACCACCTTCATTTTATCTTCTATGTATGTTGTAAGTCCTTTTTAACTCTCTTCAGCTTTAAGAAGCTTTTACAATTTAAAGTAGAACACACCTGCTTGTAGATAACAGAAGTCTGGTATTTGCCATTAAAACTAATTCAAGAGAAAGAAAAAAGTAACACAATTAATAAAACATATCCTTTCACTGTAATTCATCCCTCCATTATACATATTCTGCACTGAGCCTTTACAAACACTAGCGAAACATGAGTCTTGGACACCAGGCTTACAAAATGCTTATTCCACCATAAGCATGGAGATTATGCTTCTGGAATTACATTACCCAAAGTCATCTGGAATCCACCAACATACATGGTTCTTTTGCATTCCAATAAAAAAATCCAAGTATTTAAGACTAAAGTTGGAAACCTTCCTTTTATTTTTCAAAGATTGCTTTAAAACATATCTAGTGCAGCCATGTCACATTTGCTAAGCAAATCCTCCTGACTTCCCAAGTTTCTCCTAATCAAGTTAGCTATAAAATTGAAAACATACTATTGATATCCAGCTTTGCGTGAAATAGTGGCTGTTTCCTTATTTTGCTGTATGGTCTACCACATACAAACTGTACACACACATATCTGGTTTCTTAATATAAACAAAAATATGAAATACACACATACATACATACACACACATATATCTACTCAGCATGTAACAATGGTCTTCCCTTTTTCAGGGGCAATACAAAAGGTCCACAACAGAATTTGGAAAATACATATGCACTGGTCATCATACTCTAACCTCCAGTTTGCATAAAAAAGTTTACAGAGAAAAGCAGACATCCTGCTACATTCCAAGTGATCAGTAACAACACAGATATTGAAATAAGTAGTGTACTCTTTTATCATAAATTGTGCTAATAGATATGAATTGTAGAGCTTCAGGGGGAATACCGTCCTACGTCTGCCCACTTATACATAGCACATAGATGCCTACATAAAGCCTGCCTACATCTATATGGTACCACTGGAAACTCAGCAAGTAAATTTATTCTGTTTTACAGAAGATACACTACTTTGAAACTTTAGAAAAGCAAGGTGTTCTAACATTTGAAGTTGCAGCATATTAAATTTGTTTTATAACTAGATGATACATCTTAGTACTACATGTAAATGTTGTTGACAGAAAAAGCCAAACCTCACATTCAAAACCACATTGCATCCTAATTAGTTTGAAGGAAAAGAATTGTTGTTTTACTTCCAACTGCACAAAAGGAGACCTTCAGCATGTAGCCTTTTCTGCATAATTTTAGATAAAGCTTCAGTTGTACCAAGAAAGAATTCTGGATCAGCTTGTTTACAACATATCAAGACAAGTTTTATAGTAAGATGTCATTGCCTATAGAAAACACGCAAAACTGCAGCCGTACAAGTAGTGATAAAAGTCTCAACACAGGAAAAGAGAGGGAGAGTAACTTAGATTTCTAAAATAAATCCCTGAGGAGAATTTACTGTTGCTTCAATTAACTTTACAGTTTAACCTACCAACTTCATGTTCAAGAAAACTTGGGCACTATCAAAAAAAGTGTCTGTAGGCTATTTGCAAGACAGGGATTTAATTCTTGCATTTCACTATACTTTAAAATTACTTTGACAAGGACTTTCTTTCTCCACTTCCATTTTCATCATACATAATGGGCTGTAACTATACTGTCTTGACAAACATCTTGTGAGGCTTAATAAGAAACTACTATCAAGAGTATGGAATCATTATTCAGGCAACCACAAGTAGCTTTAGAGTTTTACCAGTATATTCTTGCTCATCAGATCCTTCCAATCAACGGCTGGGGACTTAGAGACTAGTTCTTAGTGGTCATTTTCACATATTTTTACTCTGCATTAAAGCAGTGAAACTTTACCAGTTTGGCAATAACATCTGTCAGTATTCTCCTACCATTCTACAACATAACCTAAGCTTATCCAAGATACTCTCATTCTATAGGATCAAAAACACAAATCAGAGGTAACAGTCTCAGTTACATGTAGCGAGCACTGAATGGAAAGTTTCTCTTAACAGACTCTGTGATTTGAATGACATCTATTAAATTAAACTTACCAAAGAGACGCCAAATAATTGATCTAAGTTGCAGGTAAATAAAAAACACTGATCTTGATAGCTCGTGTATCTATCCTGAAGCATCTGAAATGAGTACAATATGCCCCTGTTAAACAGATACCTCCAGTGTCATTGTGTCTACCTAATCTTAATAACGGATAGCCTCAAACTGGAAACCTGAAAGAACTTTCTTAAACTGTAACCCCTGATACGAGACTATGGACAGCAACATTCAGAGGACAGAATATAGCTCCTCCCCACCCACTTCCCAAGGGTAAACAAGTCAAACTATATGTTACACAAAAAACCCCACAATAAAAGATAAGACCTAACCTAGATGAACAAAGAGTTGTCTGCCTCATCTTCTGGGCATATCAGTGATAGTATCATAAAATTGAACATTCAAAATATCATTAATGATGTTTATTTCTTGCCTTATCTCCAGCCTTCATAGTGAAGCAACATGCCACATGTGATATACAGCTTTTGATTTTTGACATGCAAACCTCCCCAGAACCACTAAGGTTTTATCTTAGTCAAGATTTAAAACAATACGAAGAAATTCAATCTGAGAAAGGGGAAGTTAGTATAAGATACATATATTTTATGCCTTCAACACAAATTTAAGAGATACCAGATACTAAAACACATATTTGAAGAAATTAATTTGAGCAGTATCTTCTAATTTCAGTCTGCAGCATTCCTACTGTAACTCCCCTGAAATAGCTACAGCAGAGTCCACAACACAATGAAGTGAAAACAACAACTTTAATACATCTGTGCCACTCTCCAGAGACTTTCAGTTAGTTAACTACTGATTCTGTTATGCTCAGTTCTGCCTCTCCAAACAAACAGAATCAAACAGATCTGTACCATCCCCACACTTTTTTGGCGTTTTCTAAGAACTTGATAAGAGCTGTTAAGTATCACCGCTTGCAAAAGCAAGCAGCACAGAGTTCATCCTCCTCCTCCATTCACTGCATTTACTTGTGTCACTAGCATTAGTCTTTACTGTCACGTCCACTAATATGCCTGGTATTGATATGAGGTGAACTGATTTGTATCACTAGCTCTCTTCTAAAAATCGGGATCATATCAGCCCCCTTTCAGTCCTACGGCACAAAAGGTTTATGCATACTTCATGTTACAAACAGCCACCAGCAGCTGTTTCATTATTAAGTCTCTTCCACCTCCAAATCCCCAAAACACATCCTTCTTTCCATGCCATACACACTTCCAAACTTCACTACCTGAACTTTCTAATATTAAGCATAAATCTCTCCACAGTTTTAAATAAGGCAGATGTGATTTAGCTTGAGGCAGTTGAATTGAATTTTATCTACTGAAGAAATACAGACTTGTCCCTTTGCTTTTACCATGGGAGCAAAGGCAGGCTAGCCCTCAAAGGTTTAAGAAGACAGAGATGCAGATTATAGAGGCCAGTGGCTTAGGAAGAAGCAGCAAAGACACTAAACAGTTGAACTGGTATACTGAGAAAGATCAAACGAACAAACGAAAATTGACAGAAGGAAGTCAAATTAAATTTGAAGATATTCTTTAAGGACTTTCCTGCAACCTGTGTGCTCTCTATAAATACCTTATATTCTATAGCAATGAACAAATCAATTCATCACTTCATTTCTGATGAATGGTCAAAGAGATCTAGCTAAGAAAAGTTCCATTCCTTTGAGTGTGTTTAAGATTGACCACAATCATTATAAAGCCATTAGGTTCTCAAGTTAGCTAAGTACTTTAACTTGATTCAAGTAAACCACAAAACCAAACCCCCTACTCTTGTCCTCCCTTCCCTTCAGCCCATTTGCAACCTGGATGTACATGTTTGAATTACGCTGGTTTGTGTGCAAGCAAAAGAGCATGGCCACACTGTGGCTCAGTTACACACAGAAGTAGTTAAACTGTGGTATGCATATTGCACAGGAATTAATAAAGACTTTATTAGTGGTTTCTTACTCACCTCGGAAGAAGCAGAACTTGGCTAATGAGAAGGTTTTGAAGAAGTATTTTAGATGTAATTATATTTACTATTGCTATTTTAAAAAAACTTTATATCCTAGAACAGTCCTAGAAATGCTGTACTTAATACAAAATACAAAGATTATTTTGTTTAGCTTAAGAATAAGCTATAGTCAGTTGGTTAGCACCCACACTTCTGGAAATAAGGAATTGTAGCAGAGTAGGTTCTAAAAAGGTGAAATAAAGGGCTATATTTGGCTTGTAAAATAAGTGTATTAGTCCTCTTTTTATGAAAGTATCACATCTCTTGCAATCTCCAACGGGCAATACAATTGTACATTTAATGGACAATTCAACATAGCCAGAATACAATCCACCCAGACCATCCCAAGGCAGTTTCAATACGATGTACCGCAGAAGATGCCACCAGCTGAATCTCTAGTATCATTTCCTGTGTTTACTATCCACGTGCTCCCTTAACGGAACATCTGACAGATCAGCCTCACCACATGCAATAGACGCTGTGCCATATCTAATGGACACGTGCCTCCACTCCTTGAACTTCATTGCTTACAGGTAGGCAGGTTCTTTGAGAACAGCGCCACAAAGAGAGGCCCTTCACTCTTGTGAGGTCATCGTGTATGATGTTTAACTATTGTTCTGAAACTATTTTTCACTTCATTGCATTGCATTGCCATGCATTGCGTTGTCTTCAAGAGAACCAGAATTAGCAAAAACATGCCTAAAGGGCAAATGGAGTACTGAAACTCGTTCTGTACCTGGACAAGTACTTACAAATTCCATTCCTTTCTCCTATGCTACTACCAACAAATTCACGTATTTGTTTTTCACTTATGCAGGTTAAAATTTAGAACGGAGTCTTGGAAGTGAACCCTGATGGTAGGGATTCATGAGTCCTACATTTCAGCTAGGATAATTTTTTTGTTGTTGTTGGCTACAAAAAGCTATAAATAACAGTTTACACTGAAAAATCTAGAAGAACTTTATCTGAGTGTCTATGATCTAAGAAACAGTTTTATGTATCAATCACATAAGGCACTGGAGTCAAAACATAGTTCTGATCTTATTTGAGAAGTCATGTTCAAGATAACTTCCTAGGAAATCAATAATATTAATCTCTCTGAACAAGAAAGTTACAAATACTAGTGAAGAAAGTAACTTAGGTTCTTGTAACTGAAACAACTCAGTTTACAAACAAAACAAACAAACAAACAAAAGAAACGAAAACCACATTAAAATTAGGATGCGTACTACCAGAGTATTCCTCATGATCTTGGATCATCCTAGCTGTTCCAGAGAACACAATTCTTCAGTCAAGTTCTGTCATTCTAATCTAGATCTTAACTTTTTTTTTTTTTTTATCATCTGCAGATTAGATTGGCTTTTACCTTAAAGAAAAGCTGCAGTCAAATGCAGTGTTTCTTCCAAAACCAGAACCATACTGGTGGTAGTTTAATGCAAGAAAAGAAGCAGATCTTTGCTTCACTGTAAACACTTATTACAGACAAATGTTTACATCCTGTTTCATCCCTCCACATTCACAGAATTATTAATAAACATAACACTCAAAGCTCTCGAATACGAGCAACTCTTACAGAACACAAGAACAGTACAGAAAATGCAATGTAACAGAGGTCCCTAGATTAGAATAACTCCTAGAATGTCAGCAATAACCCTACCACTATAACCTATTGGACTTTGAATAGCAGTGGACTTGGGAAAATAGGAAATGTTTATTCTATTCAGCGGAGTTTCATCAAGACAGTTTCCTCTTGTGCTTTTTAAGCTATCACCTTCCATACTTTCTAGTAAAATTGCTTATCATCATTATGGTATCTTGCTTCAAAGAGGAAAATTTCCTCTTGTGAATCGTTACTTCATTTACAGGGAAGAAAATGACTCTGCACCTTTTAAAGCACAAAGGATCAAAATTTGAGAGCAGAATCATTGCAAAAAGATTAATTTATTGCTAATATATTATAAAACCCACAAAACAGACAACACTGTATTATCACATCTGAATAATTTTCCAATAATTTTTAAACCCAGAAAATCAGACAGTATTCTTGTAACAAGTAATGACTGAGAATCAGAGTGGGAAATAAGCCATATGAAGAACCAAATAAAAATCTATTAACCTTGGCTTCCAAAATCAAGTCTCTCTTGCCACTGTGATTTGCCTCACAGCAAAATACAAAACCAAACTTAAATGGTTCCAAGCTTGCTCAAGCCTTGCCTGCATAGAAAGCCCATTTCAAAAACAAGTTTCAACTCACAAACAGGAATGACATAGCTTAAAATAACTGTCAGGTTGTCAGCTCTCACAAAGTCATGAAACAGCTACTGAGCTGCTACAACATACAGCATGTCATAATAAGGTAAACTGTCACCAGCTTCAGTTTGCCTACAAGACGTGTTATCTGTATGTACTGGTATTCAGCAGCTGAGCTGTAAATGACTTAAGTGCCTGTGAATCAAGGACAAGAGACAACAAAGCAGCACTGTTGCCATTTTAAAGGACATGCTCTCCAGTCATGCACTAAAGCCACTGCAATGAAATTAATTTGAAGAACTACACAGAATTGCTGTTAAAGCACAATTAAACTCCATTTTACCCTCCTGGACCTGTTCAGCTATACCAACAATAGTAATACAGCACTGACCCTATAAGTAGCCTTGAAGCAAGCTGCCAGTGTTGAGTACCACATCATCAAGTCCAGTTCAAAATGTACGAATGCAACAAAGTATTTAAATGACAGCCTGCTGACAGCACTTTACTTCCAAACTTCCTAAAGTTTACTTCCAAAATAAGTTCTCCTACCATGAGCTAATCTAATGCTAACAGTACAAGTTCCAAAAAATGGAATATGTAGAAGTACCTGTAGACAAAATTTATACAGATCTAGAAGCACCTCAGCATTTGTTATGTGACTTATACCAAGTCCAATGCTCTATGATCTTTGTAATATCATGATGATGCAAAATCCATTTACTTCACTCATTGCTGTAGTTGTTCACTCTTGTCTTTTTTGAAGACGTATGTAACATCTTCCACCTTTCAGTTTTAAGGATGTTCCTCAATTGCCATGATGTCCTCAAAGACTATAGGGAGAGGTCTCACAATCACGTCAGTCAGTTCCCTTGGGTGAATCTCGCCTGGTCCTATGAGTTTGTGTATTTTACTTAAGTACTCTGTAACTTAATCTTCCTCTACCATGGACAGCCCGTCTCTCTGCTCCTTAAGTTCTCCCTCACCTGAGAGCAGGTCCTATCATTGAAAGCCAGGCAAAGAAAGTACTGAGTACCTCAGATCCCTTCCGAGATCCCCGCCACACTCCCATGTTGTCACATGACAGCAGCAGGGCCATATTCTGCTTACTCTTCCTTTGGCTGTCCACATACTTGTAAGAGCTCTCCTTTTGCTCTCCACATCACTGTTTCAGCTCCAAACTTTGACTTAATTCCATTCCTGCACATGTAAGCAATACCAGTACCTTTTGCAGACTTGATTTGGCTCAAATCAGAAGGTCTCCCTGATGCCCAACAGGCTTAGTGTCATGCCTACTATTTTCATGAACATTAGCATGAGTCATTTTTGCAGTTTGAGGAAATTTTCTCCAGAAATCAGGGTGTCCTGTGCTCCTCTGCCCTTCACAGCAGCCTCTTACAGGTGAAACAAGCTGAAATTCCATGCCTTATCCGCTAGTTGCCCTTCTCACTTCCCTTAGGATCTGAAACCCTACTATCTCACGGCCACTACAGCCTGGGCTGCCACTGCCTGTTACCTCCCTCATCAATTCCTCTTTATTTGCAAGTAGGAGATCCAGGAAAGCATTTGCCCTATTTGGTCTTTCTGTAATCTGTGCCAAAATATTGTCCCAAACACCCTGCAGAGATCTGCTGGATTGCTTATATCCTGCTGTGCTGCCCCTACAGCAGACTGTTTCAAGTAGTCCTTGAGAATAAGGACCTTCCACTAGCAGATGTCATCCAGTTGCTTGGAAAGTACATCCTCTTCCCTTTTTGATCAGGCTGTCTATACCAAATGCCCACCACAGTATTCATGACTGCTGCCCTGTCCTCTGATTCTGAGGCGTGTGGACTTAACAGGCCTATCATCCATCCTGCAGCAGAGCTCCACGCTTCCAAGTAATTTCTTTGTGTAGAGCACAACCTCCCCTCCTTGGCTTACTTGCCTGTCCTTCCTGAAGAGGCTGTTATCCATCTCTTGCAGCAGTCCAGTCTTCTGAGTCACCCCACTGCATCTCTGTAACCCCAGTGAGGTTACTGCTCCATGACAGAGCACAGTCCTCTAATCCCTCCTTTTCATCTTCAGGACTTGAGTATTTGGAATAAAGAGATCTCAAAATGCAGTGCAAGAGGGCTCCCTTCCCCCGCCCACCTCAATCATAAACCCTACTCTCCAAGAAGCCCAAGACCTGTACAACTACATATTCCCCGAGAAGTTCTGTCCAAGTTAGTTTCTGATGTGCCAGTGTGGTCATTCCAACTGGTGCCTGTGACACATCATCCTGGTTGTGTCAACTCCAAACAGCTCTCTGGACCCTTAGGACAACCCATTCTGGGCCAGCTGTTCCATTACACTGCCAGGTTTGCATGTCTTGGTCATTGGTACTATCCACGCATTTTTTAAATAAGAAGCTGGACACAAGTCTACTCTATCTCTCTTCAAGACTTCCTACTTGACATGCAACTCGATCTGCCATCTTTCGGTTCCCAAACATAGTTCAATCACCTTCTGAACTAAGGATGCACCAACATGCTCCCTCCTTCTGTGCTGTGCTCCAAAACGCTCACGCTGAATTAGGAACCAAAGTAGTTGTACACAAACTTATTTCTACTTAACCACTAACACACAGCTCTAAAACGCAGTATATTGTTCCATCTCCTACAATTTAACCTGAATATCACTCAGTACAAGACATTAAAACAAATATTCTATCATATTTTACAGCGTACTGAGTTTATAGCAAAGGTCACGGTATTTGTATGCTTCTCTACTGTTATGAAAAAGTGAAAAAATATTTTAAAACAATTATGGGTCTCCAGGAAGCATTAAGATAAACAATTATAAGAAACTTAACCAGGAAGCCAATATATTCTGTTATTTAGGATTCATCTTGAAGAACACTTCTGTGATCTTGTATCCAGACAAAGATTGGGGAAGGACCAACACTTTTATGTTTTCTTTGTTAACACTGTAGATACATTTTTATCAATTTTAAACACTATTTTCCTATCAGGAAGTATTGTCTAGCATGAATATGCCCTCTAAACTATATGTACTCGCGGCTATTTAAATAACAGATGACAAACTCACAGGTATTTCAACAAATTGCCTGGTCTAGAGCAATTATATAACAAACAGGAACATTTGGGTGCATCTCTGCACCAGCTGTACAGATTAAGTGCAAATAACAGCAGCAATACATACAAATTAAGCATCTGAATCATATCGGTTGTTCATCTCATCATGTTATGCACTTAAGCAATCAGCAATGAAGGCCATTGATCTAGTCTATCCACCAGTGAAGTGAGATGAAAAACATCACCACTGGCCAGAACTGCTGGACGGTAGCAAAGGGACAGGAACAGTGTACTGACGTCATTAAAATCAGAGTCAAAAAGGAGCAGGTTGCTTGGATCATAAGAACAGATTTTAGTCTGCCAACCTTTCCCAATTTTAAACTGAATGTAGCCTTCACACTAGAAGTCTAATTAGAAACTTACATACACATTCCATCAGCAAAATGAGAAGTTAATGCTACGCTAGCATTCTGGACTTTAGTCTGGTATAAGGATAACAGCTTTTCCTTATGCATTTTGTAACTTAAACCTGTCAATCTCGGGTTCATAGTTATGCATGAACATCACAATCACCCATAAAAATGTTTACATACACTTCCACACAGAGCAAAGGTATCCCTACACCACTGAAGTAACTGTCATACAGAAGACAGAACCAAGTTAACTTATGAAAGCTTTCTAGACACACGCTTAAGATGCCAATACACTGCTGAAAACCCTGAGCAGATAAGAGAGCCGCAACAAAATCAGACTACTGCCAAAAGTTAGAAACAGCTTGAGATCTACTTCTCAGAGGATCCTCGTCATAAAACAGAGCTTTTCTGAAAATCATAAGCAATAGTTTGTGCTCAAAACACTGTCCTTGTGTAATCAGCTCTGCTCAACTCCTATCTGTATTTTGTTAATACTTGTGTCAGAAGAAAATGTATTCACGGGAATCTATCCAGAACAAGAGAAGCAACCAGTGAACTATTTGCCCCTGCATGTTCTCAGTCTCTTTAAAGGCCAGCCCCCACAAGTGAATTACTAGACTTGGACAGATGGAATAAAGCACTTTTCCCTTAAACTTTGTTTTGTTTGAAACATAACCAAGTAAAATAAGTCCCTTAATATGGCAAGGAAGAACTTGTAAGTTTCCATGCAATGTTCTGTATCAAACCAGAGATCTGAAAGAACACCAAGTGCTAGTAACTGTTTTTATAATACATCAGTATCTAAAGTCAAGATTGCCCTCAAATCAGTATTTCCAGTTATCCTAAGAGACTTCCTGTTGTCTTATAAAACATCAAATACTTTGTTTTGAAATTATATGAACAAATTGTAAAGACACGGGTTCAAAAGGTTAGTCAGAAAAACCAAAAGAGCTGGGTATTCAGAAAGGACAGCTCAATGCAGTTAAGTCAGCTCAATGTTCCAAGTTTAGAGGTATGACCACGAGTGGAAGGCAGAAATAGGCAAGGTGAAAGCATGAGCTTATTAAGACTTAAGATTCCCAAAACTGTAATTCATGTTACCTTTTTTTACCATAACTATTCTGTGTGCCTCTGAGCTGTTCTTATCTATGTCAATGGGAGGAAGGTCAAAGATAGAGGACCTTAAATAGGTGTTAGTACACTCTTTGAAAGCACTTTTGAGGCAGCTTCAAAGGACCCCAATGTCAAGATCCACACAAACACTATAAAAAAAAAAAAAAAAAAAAAAAAAAAAAAAAAAAAAAAAGAAGAAGAAAACGAGCTGTAACTTGAGATGCTTAGATCAGTGAACAACCTGCCACCTTCTCTTTTCTTCTTTGTCTGGTTAAAGAAAAGCTTTCTTCGTGATGAACAGAGTTAAGCCAAAGATTCTCTCGTTATTGTTACAAGAAATAATGTCAGCTCTCATTCCTCTCCACATCCTCAAGTAAACTCAACACAGGGGGTCCAAAACCTTTAGTTCCTCTACAGAAAGCTTCACAGAAGAGGTTAGAACTAAACAAATGCCCTTCATGAAGGGAAGGAAAGGTAAAGATGACTGTATTACACTCAGACCAACAAAAGGCACCCTTTGAGTGAATTAATTGGCTAATACTTATTTTACCTGTGGCAGTTGACAGTAAAGCCCTTGAGTGGAGGAGGTTCTGTGTACAAAGTGGACTACTTAAAAGCAGAGTGAAAGCATAAGCAAGAGAAAAGGAACTGAAGTACCCTTAAAAGCAAGACTTGCTTGCATGCACAGAGGGCATCAGTCCTGACTACCAACTGGATGAATAAACGTGTCAGTAGGTTAGAAGATCACTAACAAGGCTGGCTGCATTGTTCTCCATTTTATGAGCAATGTTTTAAGTTATTATTTAAATTCACAATTTAAAATTATTAAATAAATTACACTGAACCGTAAACGGTTTATACAACTGTAACTGTTGAATGAATTTCCTTTAAGAACTGCCATTACCTTCTGTGTTTAAGATTGACAGCACATGAATATTGTTGTTTAAAATGTATCAAACATGCTCATAAGAAAATATTACCCATTTGCCTTCTTATAGGCTCTACATACTCCTACAAGACTCAATTGACAAGACAGGAAGATGGACTTAGGAGGCTATGCCTAATATAGCAAGTGAATGGAATATGGCCAGAACCTTTACATGGCACTGAGGCCAACCAGATGGCATCCATACCACTAACCTACAATTCCCAGTTGAGTGTTAAGATGGTTGTTAACATAACTCTCCCAGATTCATGGCTCAGGAAAATCATCATACGTGGAAAGTGACAGATGCTCTGGAACAAAACTGTATCAGGAATGGTTTTAACAGTTTTGAGTAGATAACCAAGTTCCAGAGCCCAAGAGCTTTTCCTATCATTGTTTTATTCACACCTATAAAAGATAGTCTAGTAGTCCTAAAGATCGCAAACAAAAATTAAATAGGAAGTCAGTACTGATAAGTCAAAAGGTGTATCTAAGGAATCACTGCAAAAATTGTATTTGGTCAGGTAAGTGGTCATGACACACATACTCCGTAGGATGCAACAGAAGATGCAAACTCTGTTTGTCTTGTGTGAGCAGCCAAATGTCACCGCTGCTCATTTGCTCTACTAAAGCATGCTGTAGACCAAGGAATTAAACAAGTTAAGATTTAGAAGAAAGAATCAACAGATGGAGGAGGTTATTGGGGAATCTCACGGCAATACCTGATTAGCCAGTAGATACAGAAACTGTATGATAAAAAAGTGCACATTATCTACCAAGCATTGAACACAGAAATCCCTCTATTACAGCACGCTTAAAAAAAAGCTAAGTCCAAGACATGGCAATTTGCTAAATATCTGTTGTTACTCAAAACAGCAGAAAACAAGCAAAAAAAAAAAATTCTTTACAAGAAGGTAGAACTGCCTGATAAAGTCATAGCACTGGAAAAGACAGACATCCATTAAGAAAGCCATGAGGTCATCTCATTGAGGTGAGATGTCTCACTGTGCCTAAACAACAGGGTGACAGGCTACAAAATACCCACTTTGCCCACCGACTTGCTGCAACAGAACTACACTCTGCAATCAAAAGTGGAAATTCCTGATTGCTAAAGATGCACTACTTAACTGCAATCTGTTTTCAGTCACGAGTCTTCATGAGATGGCTTCTCCTGTTCAGTGATGCCCTATAAAGCTCTGTCCAACAAACATTTGTTTTCATTGTTACCACGTTTGGCCTTGCCTTTTAGCTGTTTTCAATGCTATCTGAAATAAAGATGCTCTTCAGCTAAAACAGTGTTAGCTTCTGTATCTAAAGTGACATGCCCGATTTCTTTGCATTTTGATAAATGTACAGTGTCTTGAAGCTATATAAAAGTGATGCCAAGAAATCCCAAGAGGCTGATTTTCTTGGAATAATCTTAAGTCAACAAAGCTTGATTCAAAATCCATCTTTATTCCCCTCTCATCTAAATCTCAGCTTGACAGAATGTTCCTTATTAGTTATTTAGGAGAGGCCAAACTCATGCCTTCAGGTCAGCAACATAATCAATCATCAAGAAAAGAACATGAAATAAGCAGCAGTATTCAGGCTACCTCACAAATTCACAGCTCCCACAGAGAGACACTTTCAACTCCCTCTTAAAAAAAAAAAAGGCAGGTAATAAAGGGCAGGTAATTCAACCTTTTATTTGGACACAATACATTTGTAAACACACTAAAAAATGACCAGAAGATTGACATAGTGTTCTGTATTGGAGTACACAAATTAAGACAGTCAGTAATAAAAAAAACAAAATAACCCAGAATGATTCAATATGGGCCACCAAAGGTAATAAATGACACAAAAGCCTGTTTTATACAGGTCCTTACATTTTTGGTGTTGACTTCATAAGTATAGTTTGATAATATATTTTTTCCAATAAAATTATTTAAAAAATCCTGTCCCTCTCCATCCTCAGCCTCTCATTCTCACCCTCCATTGTCTACCACACCCTCAGCAGTAACAAAACAGTTCTTCCAGGATTGTGACAAACAGAATGTTGAAGTGCTCTTGATTAAAACAAATTTTACCTAAAAAAAAGTCCCACTTCATTCCCATCTCAATTCTGTGTACAGAGCATAGGAACATAGCAAAGTATAACTGTAAACAACAACTTTTTAAAGTGTGTTTATTCCTAGATAGTGTTTCTGCTACGTTTCAGTATTTGTTACAGCAAATTGTTAAACATCTTAACAATAGACTTCACAGTGGAAGGGCTGTTTACACAAAGAATTCATCATTCCAGACATCCTCATTTTTCAAATGTTATTTCTACTTCATATCCATATTTGATGAGAATACTTATACTTTTAGAAAAAATCCTTCTAATTTTCTTAAAGTAGTTTTTCCAAAATATTACTTCAGGGCCAATGTATTATTTCCCATGACCAGATTAAGGTATTTACACTACCAATTCTATATAAACATATACCAACGAAGTAGATCCAACCACTTACAGCCCACTGCAGCTTGGTCTAGCTTTAAATAGTGGACAGGTATCAGAAGTGGTTCCCAGCAGTTCCACAAGCATACCAGAACTTACATGCCACACATGTAAACACACTTCCTCTGATCCCGACTAATAGATTTGCTCCATTACAGCATCCACCTTTACCTTTTTTTTGTTCCCAGCCTGCTTTGTTTTCCAGAAATTAATTTATGAATTAGTATAAAGAACACAAGTTTTTTCAGTTCCAGGTCTGTATCTTGTTTCCAGCTGAATACAGAATTTTAAATCAGTTATCCCCCCCAACCTATTACTACAAGGCAAGTTTACACAGCTCCTTAAAACAACACAAGCTAGGGCTACGCAGCCAAGAAAGTGCAAAAATTCATCATAATGCAGATGAAAACTACATGTATTTTCATTACTTCTGCTCTTTTGCTCTTTTAGTGCTTCTGTTAATAGCCTCTCTAATTGTTTCCGTGTTCAAGTATTCTTAAAAGAAGAAACCACACTATTTGCATACTGTAACAGCTCTGCTAATTTGCCTCATTCCAGCTTCCTACCAAAAATGAAATTCCTTCAGTAAAGAAAATGTATCACCTTTTCAAAAGCTCTTCCTTCACCGATATAATAGTTTCTCAGAGGCACTGTAAAAACCTCAGGCATTTTTACTCTATTCCACCACTTAATTCCAACACACTAATTGCATTTTTTAAAAAGTTACTCATCTTCAAAACAAGGATGACATTTTCTCACATGCTAGTATTATCTATTGGTCATATGTTGCCCTAAATGACAGGCCATGTGTTAATCCATTACAAGTTTCAAGTTTTGTTCAACTTCTTTGGTTGGGGTTTTTTTTGTTT
>WHYT01014651.1:31545-59764 GCA_009806455.1 Tetrax tetrax
GTGGTGTGGTGACTGCACAAACATGGTGCTTCAGAAAAAGTCATTGCTTTTCAGGTTTCCAGAGAAGTAAGCTCATTTCCTGTTAAAACAGAAAGCCTAGAAACACTATAGCAGGAATCAAAGATAAGAGAGTTACGAAATCAATCTTTTGGGCACAGGAACATTTCCAAGCCTTCTTAATATACCAAAACACCACAAAGTCAATGTGGAAGATGGAACTAGAAGAGCAGCTCATTGTCCAAACTGCAACTAGCCATGGAAAGTTCAACCTTAACTGCTTCTGAAAGACACTGCAAAAACACACAACATAGTAGTGGACGTGAGGGAGAAAACTAGGCCCAAAATTGTCTAGAAGAAATTATTTTCCATCAAAAATAAACTTTTGTATGCATCGGAAGACGGTGCTTTTAAAATATTGGATCATGAGAAGTTTGAAGTAACTAGTTGATTCCAGAAGAGAAAATGCTATTTGAATTGAGCATATTCAGAAATAAGCAGTTTTATTTTTTAACGATATTAACGTTTTTCTTCAAGCTTCACAGAAACCAAACCTCTTCCCTTTCACAGAAAAACTGATTTTACAGGCTAGACTAGCTCTTTATCAAACTCAAAGAGAGAACAAAATTGCACTGAAGACCAGAAGAAAGTTTCCTACTCTTCACAGTCTCCTTAAACTGTGCCTGAAGACTATTCTACATTTCACGCAAGGCACTTTTTTTCAGCTTGTTTCAAAACTGTCTCAAAACTGCTGGCAATAAGAAACAAACCCACTGTTCCCATTCTCATCAATACAGGTTCATGTTACATGTGGATGCTTGTGTAATTCTCTGGACTCAATCCACAATGCTTACCACACTTCTGCACGACCGAGCCCTAAGCAATGAACATTTTCCCCATTTCCACAGAGAGATGCCGATCTTCTGAAACAAGTGCAAACTGGAAAGAATTAAAGAATGCACTTTACAAAGGTATCCATCCTTTTTGTGCCTATTCACTGCCCGTTCACCATCCCTTACTTCTCAATGAAAGTGCATGCAGGATCATTACTTGATTTGGGTTTAACAAATACCTTCTAGGACATCCGTCTTTATTCCCCATCCACTTTTAGCCCAGAATATTTCACTGGTTCAACTTCTGCACTCAAAAGCCCCTAAACGGTAGCACATAGACAAGAGTTTGCAGTGGAGGAGAAGACAGGACTAGAACTGAGATCAGATAAACAGGTTGTAGTTCCAGATCTTCTGTGAAGTTCTTCAAAGCTGTAAATGGCAAATGAACACCCCACCAAATCTTGTTCACAAGGCTTTGCTGAGCCACTTCCTATTGAGAAGCAAGGTAGGCTAATGGATGTTGCCACTAACCTAACCTGACTTTTGGGGGGGGGGGGAAGCGTATCTTTCTCTCTGTTACCAATTTATACATATAAGTAAGGTGCTGACCTCCTTTACCAATTGCTCTGACACTTACTCATGAGAAGCACTAAGGAGGAAAGATGTAACTTTCCATTTACAGTTTATTTTCCCTTTACTTTTAGAGACAATTTTTTATTCCTCTCATCTCTTGGAAACTTGCCTTCCCTGGTGTTACAGAGTAGCTGTTGTACAAGCGCTGCTACCACTGGTACTCTGCTGCTTCTGCAAATCAGGACTTGCAAGATCTACTCACCTGCTTGAATGGAACAAGAAAAAAAAAAAACTTGACCACGAAACAGATACCAGATTAGGGGAAATGAGCAAACAAGGACATTTAACAGAGCCTCTTTTCCTATGCCAGAATACAACTCCTGAAGTAATACAAATTCTGTTTGTTTCTTCAGCTGCCAGACTTGAATTGTCTTTGCCTGTCGTGGTCTCCTCACAAAAAAAACCTGAGCTACACATCCCAGATACGAATCAGGGGTTAGTTCAACTAATGGCAAAAAAAAAGCCATTAAAAGTTGTGCACAATAAATGATACAAAAGGTCAGAAAGTCAGCACCGACTTTCCCAAACATACAGACAAGTGCTTTAATGAAGCATCATTAAAACAGGTTTCCTCTCTCAAGCAAGAATAATCATTTTACAATGAACACATAAACCAAATGAAAAGAAGGAATTCTGAAAGGGAGGAAGAAACTCCTGCCATCAATTGGACTAGAAACACCCTCAAGATAAATAACAAAAGGCTACCAAGGACTTTGCTCCTCAGCATTGAGCCCAGTTGTTCCTGTGATGTAAATGAACCATCAGCATACTAGCCAGCACAGTTGGAAAGGTTTATCTGCATACTGTCACATGCATTTTTTTCCTCCAACTGCTTACTAGGCCTCCAGCATGGAATTTGCAATCCAGTAAACAGAAATATGCAACTGTGATGAGATGAGCTTTGTGAGGAAGTGTAAATCAAAAGACTACTTTTAACTTACAGAAAACACATACGAATACTGCAGTATTCCATTCTAGCACTACTAAAGTGCGTTAGACATGCCAAAAAAAAACAAACAAAAAAACCCCCAAACTAATATTTTTGGGGACTGCAGCCTAATGAATAGAAACAGAGAGCATAAGAAGAATCCAGGCTTTGTGAGAGCTCAAGTCAAGAAAGTAAAGAAAAATTTATTGTATAGAGAAGCTGCTGAAGTTTACGAAAGAAATGGCACTGCATGCAGAAGAGCAGCTACAACACCGTAGCTTCAGCGATTGCACTGTCAAAACAAGAGCAATGCAGTCTGAACTGACTGAGGATATATAAAGACTCACCCAAATGCAAGTATATATAATCCGTGTGACAGGAACAATAGCTGTGTTTCACCACAAATGGACTCATACGTGGACATGAAGTGAAACAAACACAGAATGGGATCTTACACGATAAAAGCCTGCTCTCTGGTTTATTTCTGGATCAACTTAAGCGGGAGCCTACTTGGCCAAAATTTAACTTAGAGCAAATACAAAAGATTTACGCAGAAGTCAATTATTCTTCCTCAGGTACCATCTTGCAATCACAGTCCAATCAACCTCTCATAATACAAGAACAACAAGGAAATGAGGGGGGAAAAAAAAAAAAAAAAAGCTCAAATCCAAGAAGTCCTGTAAAAGGCAGGAAGGTATAAATATTACAAGCAAATTAAGACACTTATTAATTTTCAGGAACTGCTTTTGTACGTTTAGATACACTCCAAGTAAAAATTAGGTTCCCTATATGAAAAAAATCAGACTGTTATAATATTTAATATATACTCAATGTTAACAAAATGAAAGACATTCTGTCTTCATACGACATGCTTCTAGAAAATAAAACAGGTTAAACTGATTTTATCTTAGTGAAGTGAATTCAGCAAAATGAAGCAGTATCAAGTCTGCAATTTTACAAATCAACAGTTTCACCACTTGATAAATATTTAGAACTAGACTTCTTTTTCATTTCTAACAGCCCAACAACTTCCTATAACAGTCAAACCCCATAAATTCCCTAATAAAAAAAAATTAAAATAAATTTAAAAAAAAAAGATCTTACCAGGCTTTAAAAAAAAACAGAACATAAACAGACATCTATTTCGTTTTTTAAAACAACACTTCTATTTAAATGACCGATGACATACAGAAAACTATAAATGAATTTTTTTCCTGAAGACTATCAGGTTAGAGAACTCAGGCATTTTACAGCATGCTTTCTTCTCACAAGTAGTAAACAATTCTTCCTAAAATTCTTTTTTCCACATATGAGATTATAGATTCCTGAAAAGACAGACAGATCTTACACAAAGCTTTATGTCCGTGTCTACAGAGCAAGAAATAACAACATTATCAGTTCCTATTTGAAATAAAAGTAACTGTAAATGTAGTTAGAAAAAGGTAAGTTGAAAAAAAAAATAGGCAGAAAACACACACCTATTCTTCTTTTAGCAAAATAAAAGAATTTATTTTCCCTTGCAAGTTATAGGATGACTACATAGACTCACCTGTAAAGATTAAATTAGTTCAAAACAAAGGAATGCATCACAATCTGAACAAACAAATGCATTTCACTTACCAAAGAAGCAGTATACTCTGTACCACAAACTACATTTTCACCAGACTGTTGACAAAGCAGAAGTTCTGCAGTGGTTTAAGGCTGCTTTCTTTCCAGCCTTTCTAACTGTTAAGTGTCTAGATATATATGAAGTAATGCGAGCAGTCAACTGCCTGCATACAGTTTTTGAGAAATTCCCCTTTGTGGTTTGTAACTATCATTATCTAAAAGTTACGTGCTCAGTTACATTTTTATTATTTTAGTCTAAAATCTGTTCTGGTTACTGTTATAAAAAAAGATGAGCACCAGTGACTGCTTCAAAGAATTCAAAATAGAGTGGTTTAGATGCGTCACCTGCATGACAAATGAAGACAACATTCAGAGCATAAAATTTATCTTCCAGTAACTTTATGAGAACACGACAATCTAGATAATGTTACTGGCAAAAGAGGTTTTAAACTACAATAAAGTTGTTCTGTTCAAGTTTAGAATAATAACTGGAGTTTTGTTTTATCCCATCTTCTCAGGCCAGTTAGAGCAACTTATTCTCAGAAGACCACAAGTGAACAGAAAGGATCAAGCATGAGGAACACGGTAGTCAGTCAATTACAATAGAGGACGTAGAAACACAAATAAAATTCCAAGAAAAAAAAAAGTAAATAATTGATTTTGAAGGGGTTTTTTTTTGTGCAAAGACAGGTTTTGGATTCACTAATCTAGATGAGGCTACGGCTGCCCCAGTTAATGGCATTCAGCCTCCATCCTGCAAAAGGATACAAATACAACTCAGGAAAATAAGCCTTGAAGTCTTACTTTCCTTTCTACACCTAGGGAAAAGCAGCCACAAGTAGTTCTCTCACTAACTTTAATTTAGTTTGCACTTCACTCTCACTACAGAGGCAGAAATTCTCAGTCACTCTTGGTTCTTCATTCTGTTGCAAACTGACACAAGTCTAATTCCCAGTTAGTTAAGGGAACCTCTGTCCAGAAAACAAAGGGAAAACACTGTGGAAAGGTACTGAAGGACTGACTGAGTGCTCCCAAAGTGAGTAGTCTGTTAGCAACAGCAGAAGTAAAACTGGTCTCTGGATTATGCCTAGCATGTACACAGCTGCAGCCTATACCAGTGATATGAACACATCTGCAAAGAGGAAAGGCATAAAACCACCACCAGGTAAACTTCACACTAAGGACACCGTTGGGTCATGCTGCAAGTTACCACAGAAATCTTAATGATTCAGACAACCCAACATGCTTCCAGAATTCTCCAGACGGGTAAAAGGACAGAACATCCTACTGATTTTTCCAGGTTAGAGTAGCACATGGCACAGTAGCACGTAGAGCACAGATCTAGAGAGACATAGCATATCCACATCCAGACCTTCTGTGGAATCCACGTTTCATAGCTGTGCCATCTGTTTAACTGACATAACTACTGCAAACTCAACCAGAATAACATTTGTTGAGAGTGCTTTTTTTTGAAAGACATCACACAGTAAAAACTAAAGAAAAAACCTAGAAGTACTTACCAGTTGTGCCCAATAAGAGTTCCCCATCTTGTTTTGCAATAAGAGATCCTAATCCTAATCCAGAGCAAATTTCTACTTAAGTAAACTTAAAGTTTACTCCACAGTTCCAGAAATACACAGTACTTCTCACTGCCCTTCCTAAAAGGTTGCAGAAAGCTACATTTCCATGGTGGATTACACGGTCCAGAACCATCCTTACCTAACTCACAGGGGTATAGCGAGGACTATTTACAAATCCATACAATGATGAGACATACTAAGTATCTTTATGAACTCCAGTGCAGTCATGCTGGGTAGAACACTACAAGACACAGAACTTGAAAACTCTCAGTTACAAATTATTGTCTTTGTCCTGCTGTTATACTGCAATGTATTTTTATTTGCATTTTAATGTTCTTGCATACACCTTCAGGGCAGGAATCCTATTATCTTAACTATCTATCTCTATTGTCATGTAATTCTACGGTGCTTTAAAAAAACATTAGTAATAGTGAAAACTATCCACGTACAATATCCACTAGTCCTTATCATCCTCCCTCTAAATTATGGTAGGAAGTTGAATTCAGTAGTATTGAAGACTCAGAAGGTTGGGTTTTTTTTAGACTATTTTGTTTGGAGCTTCATTGCAGCTTAAAGATTTGGGGAATAAAAAAAAAAAAAATTCTATATTTAAACAAGTGTGTCCAAGGCTTTCTAACAGGTCAGACAACTTGGCAAAATAAAGAACTTCCTTCTATTAAGGAAGTTTTGAACTTCAAGACAAAAAAACAAAAGACATTCCTTCTATGTAGCAATTTTTCAGCTAAAACAGTTCCTTAGCTAAAAAGATGTTAGAAATATTAGAATGTAGAGAATGCTTTGGACTAACACCTTCTTAGCTTTAATCACAAATAATTGCCTCTTCTTATACTAATGAGCAAGGCAAAATGGAAAGTAATTTAGACAATTCATTCAGGGTAATAGCTTTGTGAGCTAATATTACTGCTGAGAGATTCATTCTCAATTTCCTCGAGTACAATAACAGAGCAGCAGTAAGTTTTTCACTTCAGGGAGCTTTTCTATCCTATGTAAATATAAACAGAAATCCCATTATCTATTGACAAAAACAACAAAGCAAGTTAAACAAAGTTTCTTATGTTACAATTTCTTATAACAGCCATCAGCTCCCTGGATCACAAATGTAAATAAAACACTTACTGAAATCAATGAGAAACCTTCCAAATCCTTGCCTTTGGTATTGGGGCATGATCATTATGCAGGAGACATTGTACTTCTGCTGGCAAAGCTTTTCCTGTGGGAAGGAGAAACAGATCAAGTATGTCAAAGCACTGCTGAAGTGGGCAATTGCCTGCACCTGCCACTGTCCTTGTAAAATATCCCAATAAGGTGAACAGATGCCTGGGGTCAGTACCAAAGTCAAATAATGCCATGTTAATATTTCATTATAAGAAGGCAGTATCAAACATACCCTTCAAAATATTTTCATTAGTTAACTATTCAGCATCTTAAAAATGAAATACATTGTCTAAACAGCATAATGACATTTAAGTGCTGTAAAGGAGTAGGATGGGAGGAAGTGGAAAATACTTTCATGCTTCACTGACCATTCTGTCAAGGATATAAAAGTGGAGAATATTCATACACATAGTGAAGTTGCATTTTCTCCAATTGCTACACTAAGGGCCTGCCCGTTTCCATCTTTATTTTGCCTTCTCTCTCTGAATGAATATGGAGCCAGGGTGGAGAGGAGGAACCCCATATCCATAGAACTAAGAAGTCTTAATTGAAGCATACTAACTTATTTCAAAGCTGAATGCTTCTCACTTAAATCCAAATTAAGGCAGAATGCTAAGAAATCAGAGCTTTTTCAGATAGAATGAAGTCATATACAAGCAGTGGAGGCAAATATTACATGTTGTTTAAGACAACAGAAGAAATAATCTAAACTAGAAAGCTGTTCTAACAATATAAGATTATAGGTTCTTTCAGATATATTGATAAAAGGATGAGCCTTGAAGCTTTGTTACCTTTAAAAGATTACATACACACACACACAAAAATTTCCAACATCAGCACTAGGTAGTTTTGAGAGAGACCAAATAAATCATCCAAAAATATCCAGGGCAGCGTAACTGACAGCCTGTGGCAAGCACATGGATAGTGTAAGACACCACCCATCACTTAAGCCTCCACACGTAAGGTGACACCCGACCAGTGATGACACTGACAGGATCACATGCCAGTATGTTGGCATGTACAATTCTTCAGCTGTGAGAGCAGATATCCATGCCATATTTCACAAAGTTTCTTAGTTCTATGGTATGGTGAAGTATTTTCTCTACACAGACTTCTCAAACTCTCAAGATTACTGCTAGTACGGAGTTCACATCCTGACAATCTATTTATGATCATGGAAGAAAAGCCAGAGCATTTCTGCCAGCAAGAGTACACATATGCACACAGGTTTGGGGTTTTGTTTGCTTGGGGTTTTTGTTGTTTTGTTTTTTTGTTTTTTTTTGTTTTTTTACAAAAAGAGAGGGAGTAGGATGACATACATGCAATTCAGTAAATAATTTCAGTACTTCAGTGCAATTTGAGATGAAGCTTTTATTCCCCTAAGTTTTGGTAGCTAAAACATTCGCGACCATGAGATGAGACAGACTGGCCAAAAGCAACAGAGGTGAAGCTGGGCAAGAAAATGCATGCTTGCTGAAAGAAGGAACAAACATCAAGAGAGACTCATCTTAACATCTGCAATATCTTAAATAAATCCACTAGAAAATCCTTGCCTATATCACAGCGGACATGTTTGTATGCCACAAGAACTTCCGACTGACATAAGAGACAGTGCAAGTTCTGCTTACACATCTCAGTGTTACTTTAATCCCAGCAAGGCCCACATCTCGGAAGGAACTGGTCAAACCCCCAAGAAATCACTATAATATGCAGGTACTCTGACATGATTTTTAAACTTATTCTAAGTAACATCTTCATATAAATCACTTCTTAAGGAAAGAAAATTATATACTGAGGGAGGTGGTGATACTAGGTGCAAGTAGTACCAAGTTTCTGAGTGTATCAATTCATCGCATTTACTATGGACAAAGGGACTAATGGAAGCTTTTCCTATTGCAGATACATCTAATTATACGTCACCATTATTTTTGGTCACCTTTGTCAAGATAGTCCATATAAGTATTATTTTTGTCTATAGCAGCCATCTAAAATTCAAAACAAAACCACAACCAATTAAGACATCCACTCTAAAGAAGGCATCCACCACAAAGTTAGGCACTGCAGTCTTACACTCAGTGCAATAAGTAACCGCATTACATCAGACTGTACACACAAGATGAACACAGCTGGCCACTTATGTCTAAATAGCCAGCCTGAACTGCTAGCAGTAAAAACATGAAAAAACATCAACATTTCAAATACCCAGCACTTTCAGAAGTTAGACTTTGTATACTATTGCAAAAATGGTAGGGGAAGGAAAAAAAAACAAACAACCTTAAGTTGCAGCTGAAGCCACAACACATTCTGGAAAAAAAAAAAAAAAACCAAAACCAAACAAAAACACGTACAATCAAACCAAGAAAAGCCACCCCAATACATGTTGCTGAATGCACATACAATGTCTCTGTATCAATCTGCATCAGTCTTAGACAAAAGAAAGTATAAGTGTATCTGAGACAATGCACATTATATCTGAGATTTATAGAGAAGATTTCAAGCTTCTGAATTGTTTTTCTTTGCTGTTGGCACAAATATTAAGAACAACGGGAAATTACAAATATTAAAAAAAAAAAAATTTTTTTTTTTACCTTAGAGAAATATCCAACTAAATGGCAGCCTTTCTCATCATTTTTTGTAAGGACATAGAAGAGGAATGGTTCAACATCATAATACAAGGTTTTGTGGTCCAGAAAGAGCTTAGCTAACAAACAAAGATTCTGACAATAAATTTTGCTCACATTTCCATCAACCTGGAAAGCAAGATAGATGCAGTTATTTCCAATGCCACCAACATGTTAGGACAAAGTAACATCTTGAATCAATCATATCCTAGAAGGAAACATGAACAAGATGGTGTTACAGAAAAAAGAACCACATGAAGGTTCAGATGAGAAATGCCCCAGCTTCTTGTTAAATAAGAATTCTCCATTTAGTACTAATTATTTTGCACTTCTAAGTATACTCTGAGGATTCGGATTTACTAAACAAAGTAACTTCATCTTTTAATTGTTCAAGTGAGACTTACCTCTATCACTTCCTGGAATTAAAATGAATGACTGAGACAACAAAAACGTAGTAGTTAAAACTACATTAAAACTCTGGTTTGCTAGAAGGCACTGGTGTACAAAAACAAAAAAAAACCCCTTGAAAACAATAAAGTGTATTATGTTGAATCCTTAAGGCCAATGAATGAGTTGCCAGTTACGTATCAATCACAGCAATGTTTTCAATAAATTAGACAAGACAAAAATCTCTATGCTAGACTAAAATTCTATTGAGCAAGAGAAGTAAATTTTCTGGCTAAGTACTACAATTAGTCTAGGTATGTTATGAGTGTAAAGAGTCAAGCTGTGACTCAGACAGCTACAGAAAACCCAGACACAGATGCAGATTTCCTAGACCAATTAGTTACTCCCTGAAAGGGAAGGTTCAGTCAAAGGCATTTAAAAAATAATCTTCTTAATGGAAAGGTTTGCTTGTACTGATGATTGTCTGATAAAGTCACTAGCTGTGTTTCATTCACAGAGACAGCCAAATGGTATGCACATGATGCTGAAAAAGAGGCCATACCCTATTCTAATTTCTTTTTAGTAAGAATCCTAGTTACAAATCTGAGTAAAACCCAACCATTTAGACATATTAAGGGATTTCAAGGTGACTTCAGTAGTATAGTTGCATTACCCAGATTAAAGAAAAAACATTTAATGGACAGCTACTGCTCCTAAAGGCATCAGAATAAACTTGCATACAGCACTTCAGAACCTATTAAATACATTAAGCTCTCATACAACTCATTGCATTTGTCCAGATGCTTTTTATTCCTTTTCACACTTATCAGCCAGTGTGCAAATTAAAGCCAAACAGTAACCAAGTAGAAATCACCACTGGGTAAGCCATAAGCCTGAAAACCCAAGTTATGTAAGCTATCCTTTTCAGTGAGAATGTTTGTTCATAAATATAAACAACAACTTAAATTCCAGGCAAACACAGCTTGTTCAACAGTTACAAAGGGGCGAGGGGGCGGGGGAAGAGAAAAAAAGAGGGACAGCAACTTCAAAAGTAAGCATCTGTCAAAATTTTCTTGCATACAGCATAGTAGTAAACTATGTCAAAGTCTTCTCTCAAATCTGTCAAAATCATGCTGTGGGCAGAAGCACATAAATCTTAAACACCAAACTCATTTCTATTTCTCTCAAAAACATCAAGCATGAAGGAAACCACAAACCCTTCATTCTGTCAAATAGAAAATGGGTGCACAGAACTCCTGAAAGTATCTGTGAGGAAGGGCATCAACTGATGATGGGGTTTCTACAATTGATGACTAAGTTTCTACAGCTATGAGAATAACAACTGACATTATCCTTGGAATTAAATTAAAACAGCCATTTTATTTCAGAAGTCTTAACATAAGTGCTTATTGAAGCACCCAAAATAGAGAAAGGGAATTAAAAAGCAGTGGAGAAAACAGTCAGGACCATGCACCTTGTTTTCCATGTGTTTTTTATCATAGAATCATGGAATAGTTTGGGTTGGCAGGGACCTTTAAAGGTCATCTAGTCCAACCTCAAATTTTTGTGTCAATCTTTCTCTCCACACCCATCCCCTTTCTCAATTGAGTATTTTACTTTACTTTTTAAAGAAGTTATATTCACATATTGGCAGTAGCTAATGAAAATAAACTGGAAATCAAGATTGCAGGCTGCACAGCTCTTAACACCTGCTAACAGAGAAAATAGAAGTTATTTTGGATTAACTAGGACAATTTTGTTTCTCGATAGGAAAAGTTATGTCTGTTAACAACCTAAGTCTTTCACTGGCAGACCTACAATCTTTGTAAAAACTGTCTAAGTCAGGAAGGAAGCAATCTTGACGCAGATAGCTATTTTTTTAATAGCACAAAAACAAACAAGTGAACCAAATATTCAAGATCTTGTTCTAATTTAAGGACTTCAACACGGCATCTACCAGTGTTTGAACAGATAATGGCAATGACCAAGCATGACAGACATTTGTACAATATGAAAACACAAGTTTCAAGCAGATTCTATGATATCTGCAATTAAAAATAAGTTATCAATATACACATCTAAATACTGCTGTTGATAAATAGGCTCAAAAAAAGCCCTAGGAACCCCAGCAGTCTCTTCTGTTAATGCAGTCGGTATCAACCCTAGACACACAGGAACATGGAGATTAATGCATAGATTTAGTAACTGCAGGCATGCTACTTGGAACAGAGAATTCTATTGTCCAGGATATGCTTAAAACCCTAAACTTTAATAGAAGTTGTTTCCAAAGAGAATAATTTAGATTATAACAGAATACATAGTCACAAGCTCAACTCTGGATTTTCTAAATTAAGGCAGTCTGTGGGACTGGCCAAAGTGGGACTGAACCTTCGTCACCCAACCAGGACATTTCAGGTCAAGTTTCTCAAACATACAAAAGGAAGGTAAAAGAACTTAGTAGCTACATCTGTATTTTTAGAACAATACACAAGAAATTGCTTGCTTTTATACATTAGAAGCATGTACATTATGATTAGTATTCTCCCTATGCCCAAGATACTCAAATAGCCAGAAACGAATGGGTGCAGGAGGTACTTTCGCTGAGAAGGAAAAAGCAAGCCAGTCAAAGAGCTTCCATTGCAGTCCCCATCTAAGATGCATGCTATACAGGTATCTTAAGGGGCTGGGTAATGCATTAAGTAGAAGTAGAGAAAGTAAAAATTGTACACAGAACACGGCAGAGTGGAACAGGAGAGGAAAGATGGACCTGTTTTTGCAGTATAAGAAGAATCTCCAAAGAACTATTTAAGTTTGTTAAGGTTTTCACTAGTTTTACATCTGATCTGTAATGTCTACAAACAGGTTACATACAGAAATTTATATTTTGATATACCTACCTCAAATACTGAAAGATCATTTCTTCTGTAGATTTCATTGGCTGGAGGATGAAACCAGCCACATTTCTTTGAATGCCTTAACAAAATGTTTTTACTTTTCATGTATTTAAGACAGAATTCACACAGGTAAAGCTTTGGTAATCTGTATGAAAATTAGAAAGATATTTTATGAAAAAGAAAAAGTTAAATTCTGTAAATGAAAAAGTTACCACAAACTAAAAGGCCCTCTCCATTTAAATATAAAGTACTACAAGTAAATGCTGCTTAAGTTTTAAAAAAAAAATAAATAAATAAATCACATTAGAGTGAATGATTAAACATACACATCAGCTACTACAAAAGGAAGATAAGAAAATATTAGATTCAATCAATCACAACAAACCTAATACAATAGAGTTGGACTGTGGTCAGCTGTTTCGTGGTCCAGTCTCTGGTAGAACCCAGTTACTTCCCCCTTCCCACATTCCACCTAAGCTTTTGATGTGGTCTCTATCAAAGCAGGGACACTGGAGTCATACCTCAAATTTCAGTCGCCTTGTTCCAATAAAGACAAAGGAGGCACACAGCAGAATACAAGGAATCTCCTTCCCTTTAATCTTCCTTGTTTTGTACATGGGGAAAGCTAGGAGACGTTTTTTCTTTCCACTGCTTTTGAAATACATGGGTAGGACAGGAAGTTGTAGTAGGATTGCACCCCCTCACTTTACTTGAACACAGAAGCCCATCCAAACAATTTGCATATAGGCAAAAAGCCTCCCTTCCACACATCTCCACGACACAGGCAACATGTCTGGGAAGGATCCAGTTCAGACGACATACAAGTAACCCACATGCTCCATGTAAGACAATGCAAACCAGTGTTCTACATATGAGAAACTGCTCCTTTCAGTCAATTTTATGGCTCTTTACCTTCATTTTTGAATTACTGAAGCAGTGGAAGACTGTTAAAGAAATTAAGTAGTCTACAAAATTTTAGAGCTCAATAAACATACAGTTCTGAAAATCTCTATGTGTGCCATAGGTCCAATGAATTCATAAAACATTTATTTACAGCACATGCAAAAATCAGCAGAGATCTACTGAGCACACATACTAGTTCATGCTCTCTGCCTGACTCCAAGGTACAACCCAGCAGAGAAGGCCAGAAATGAGACTCTGTTGCCACAACTTGCTCACTTTATTTATCTAGCATGTTCAGACTCCTCCCTGGTTCCTAGAAAAAGGAGGTTAACAAATTCTGGATGACACACAAGATTAATTGCTCTAAATGACCAGAAGTTGGACATATCCCATTGCCATGATTTAAAAAAAAAAAAAAGAAAAAAAAAACACCAAAAAAACTAAAAGCAAAATCAAACCAAACAGACTAGACAAACAAAACAAAACCACAAACAAAACACAAATATTATGTTTATGCAGGACTAGGACAATCAGTGTTTTTAATGCATCTTTGATTAGAACTAGTTAAAAAAATAAAGACAGGACAAATTCTTATTCTCACTCATAATTATAAAGGCATATTTACTTGTAACAGTTGTAAATTGCAAATAATTGCAAAGAAAGTAAGAAAATAAATTACAGTTATCACGTTAGTAAAAATTCCAACAGTGACAATCTTGATAACTCACTACCTTGCATATTCCTGTGGGTAAGGTGAAGAGTACCAGGTCTGGATCTCGTATTTTCCAAACTCAATCACTGAAGGGTATCGCCCACTTGTTTCACCAGTGTTTTTACACCCAATTTTCTGTCAGGTGCAATAAAAACAAAATATTAGTTATAAAAAAGGTAAAAGTAAAGTTAGCTTTATATTATCAATTTCACCCAGTGAAGGTGTGAGAAACTTGCAAGTGTTCTGATTTGTTGCTTAAGTTCTTCCATCCTAAATAGACAGCGGACAGAGATTGCAAATACCCAAATATAAACAGTGAAAATGTCTTTCAAGGTGACAAACAACTAAACATGAAGTTAAGTGAGCAGTGCTTTCACAAGTAAGTCCATACAAATAATTGGTATACGGCCCAGCCAAATAAGAGGCACAACTGGCTCACTTGTCTTCTCCAACAGCATCTATCACAAGGATTTCTATACAGTTCTGGTTCAAACTCAAAGCTGTCCTTTTGCCAGAACAATGAGGGAGAAAGCATCAGCAGAACCCTTCTAGAGTCTGTTTACATCATAACAGATACTAACACACGAACATCCCTTCTGACCCAGGTTCTCAAAGATACTGGTTTCTCACTTCATAGACACAGAAAAGTAAAAGTCTGTTTTGCTTTAGGAAGCTTCATCTGTCACGTCCAGCTTGCTTGGCAAATAAAATAACAATTAAAAACAACCCCCTAAAAAAACCCCCAAAACCCAAACAACAAAAATACCACCACAAAAACCATCACCCAAAAAAACAAACCAGCTCAGTCTCTACAAGCTTTAGATCACCTTAAAGAAGAGCATTAACACTAGCTGGTATAAACAGTTTTAGCTAGATTCCGCTCAAATATTTTCATTGCTAGAAAAATCTATAGTATTTAAACTCAAAGTGTGTTAAATCATTCGGTAAAATGAATTTATGAACTCATTAAACACAGTTTCCTATCAAATAGTATTCGCTGGGACAGACTTAACTTTTCACAGTGGCTGCTTTATCCGCAGAATAAAATCACCAGGCACATTCTTACCAACCAACATCCTCTCAGTGCTGACCAGGATGTCAGCTATGCTTAATCTCTGTGCTTAATCAGTAGTAGTCCTGTGTCCAAAATGCTCAAGTGTATCTTTCAAAATCTATCCCAAGTGTCACTTATCATCTGACCCACTGCAGTGTGATGCCTTGTCTCCTATCTAGGAGACTGTAACTGTATATACAGTGTCTCCCGAATTAAATTTACAGCAAGCATGACATGAGATCAAAAGGAATATATTAAAAAAAGAAGATGAATAGACATATCAAAATGAACTGAGTTTTTATTTACAGAAATAATTACATTTTATGAAACAATTCTTACCTCCATTGAAAGTTCTCGAGCCTGCTTAAATACTTCCAAATCCTCCTGTGTAACAGTATCCTTGCTTCCCACCAGAAATACATCTGTATTTTCTTGTTTGATGCTTAGTTTGATTTCAGTATCTGTTATTTAAAACCAGCAAAAAGTTTATTCACAGACATGAAGGTTACAAGTGCCTTACCAAAGTGATATTCCTAAATCGGATTATAGCAACTATGGGTTGTTATGACTCCCCATTTTAACCTAATTTGGGATTACTAAGTAACAGAAATTAAACCTTCCCCCCTTCTTTTGTAGTTTGCTGTTGCGTGAGCTATTTTGGGTACTTGCTTGTCTGTCTGTACAAGCCTTTACAGCACAGTTCTACTAAATAAGTCTTGAACCTCGTGAAATTGAATATATTCTATGACTAGAACTATGCCACTTGATAAATTCCATTTTACAAGGTAAAAATAAAAATAAGAGGAAAAAAGTTGCCCTTAGAAGTTGAAGACCAATGCTAAGCTAAGTCTAAATTAAAACATTATATTTTTTCTTAAATAAAAGTAATTATAAAAAAAGGTAGTTCACAGCAGTACAGAAAGTGTTGCGGAGACTGCAGCAGGATGGAATTGTTCATGAAAAAGCAATGGAGCAGACAGAAATGAAATGCCCACCATTATAAGCACTGACAGCACACAATCATGATGACAGCACTACTGCCAGAGAAAGGGCAGGGGAAGAACAAGGAAGTAGCATGAAAACTGGATACTCATGCGGTACTACACAGCCATAAGCAACATTATGAAAGCATCTGGGGCTCCTAGTGTCACTACAGATGCAAAAAATAATAAGAAGGTGGTGTGGTATTAGTCAGGAAAAAAAAAAAAACAAAAAACCAACGTTTTGGAGATTTAGTCAGCATTAGATAAAAGGTCAAAGTTTCGCTGCTTTCGTATGGAAGTGAAATAAGAACAAGAGAAATAGCTAAGACCTATGTGACAATGTAAGAATTTTGGTTTTGGACGGGACGCAGGTTTGGTTGGCGCTTTGACCTTTGCTTACCATCATCCTGATCAGGTTTAATCCTTCCGTCTGCCAAGCTCCCCTTCCCTGGTGAGGGGGTCCCCATCTGAGGGGTCACTTTATACTTTAATCTGCCTAGAATCCTGTGCTTTTTAAGGAAAGCTGGTCTCTTGAGGTGAGCAATTGCTTTAAAAGCGTGTCCTCTAGACACACCCCATATAGAGGTACAGGCATGAGAAATAAATCTGCTCCTAATCTCTTTCTTTCCACAGAAACAGCTATTAGATTTTGACGTGGAAGCTAATTCTGGTTTACAACGCAAACGCTTGGCTGGTGCATAGCTTGGGTGTCCCTTTTTTCGACACTGTCTCTGAGTGATATAGACATGAGAGAGTCCATCAAAGAGTCCCTTTAGCTGATTCTTATTAGGAAGGCTACTAAAGAAGGGTACGCTTGACTGACTGGAAGAACTGTGGGGAGAGTTAGAAGAAGTGGAAGTGCTGGGCTTTTGCAAACTGAGGCTCTGACCAGAGATGGGGGTTGGGGATAGAAGTGAAGAAGGTGGAGGTTTTAGCTTTTGTGTGGTACCTGTAGCCAACACAAGAGAAGTGCATGACTGTTTCTGAGAGACTTTTTTCCTTGGACGATAGTGCTTTGAAAAGTCTATTATTTCACCTCGTGATCTGCGACCATCAGGTGATGGTGTAAAGAACTTAGTAAGGCCATCAATGAGCCCTTTGGTTTTCTTGTTAACTTTAAGTGTAGAGGCAGATATGTAGGTGGAGGTGGTGGTGATTTTGGTGGTGGCACCAGGCCGAGTGGGGTCTGTAACAGGCAATCTGCTGCTTGAATCCTTCACAGATGCAGCATGACCAGATGAAGGTGTGGTACAGACTTTAGTCTTTTGACCCCTACCAGGTGACCCCCTTCCTGTGAATGCATTCACGGATCCTTCATCACTGGTTACAGACCTATGCAAAAATTTGGAAAATAAAAATCAGCATTAAAAAATCTGTAACTACTGCCAAATAGTACTACAGTTTATACAAGTTACTTATGCCACTGTACTTAAAAACCTTTAAAGAAATGTAAAGACATATACACTCTGGTAATACATTTCACACTATGACATAACAACCAACTTTTTTTTTTTTTTTTCCCTTTTTAATTTTTCTTTCCCCACCTGCCATTTTTTCTTTAAAAGATAGTCCACAATACATACAAATAGAAGCAGCTGGGACAGCAATAGCTCCCAAGTATGGAGCCTTTCCCTACTTTTAGGCATAGCAAAAGTGTGCTTTTTTGGAGAAAAACATCAATGCACTGTGTCTGAGTACAATAACTGCTCCATCACAATAGGGTTTACTGTACACACAAAGGAGATGCACACATTCAGTGTTAATAAATTACTGCATATCAAAACACTTAACTTCAGACTATATTTGCTTAAACTGTAGAGGAAGTCTGTTAGTCCTTTAAAGCAATACTTCAAGAAACTATTGTTTCTTCCACACTCTCGTTGGATTATGTATGTCAATGCTAGTAGTTAAAATTACCACCCAAGACCTAAAAGCAAAATGAGATCGTTTATGAAGAGCCTTACAACAAAACCAAAGAAATAGACTCTGTTTGCTTTAGAAACTGTAACAATAGCAAAAACAAAAATAGCAAAGGAAAGGAAAAAGCGAAACTGTAAGACTAAGTGGTGTTTGTAGAAAAGCTGTAAACCAATCAGGCCTAACATGGAAGATGTTAAGAAGGAAGAGTGGTGAATGTTATTTAAATGCTAGAAAGGAAAAGGGCATGCTGAAAGCCAATATTTGTGACAACAGAATTACAGGTTTAGCTGGTCGCTAATGACGAAAAGAGGAAAAACACTGAAGGATATGCTGAAGAGTAGTATATTGTAAGTATAGAGAAACAGAACATTTTAAAATATTTGCAGTAAAAGAAATAGGTATCAGGAGGCATAATCAAACTGCAAATCCAAACAAAGCTATATAGTTGCATCAAATGCTTCCATTCCCTTTTCCATCCTGCTCTTTGAAGTTAGCTTATTTACTTTGCAGTGGAAAGTTTCCTTCCACAGATTTCGCCTTCGTAATTGAGATGCTGAAGTAATTAATTCCAACAGGTCACTTCTAATTAGAGACTGAACAGCCTGGGGCTACCATCTGGTTTACTGAATTCCAAGGGCCCATCAGTTTAAGAACTAGCCCCTTTTCCACTCACACATCCATAAATTTGGTTAGCTCCTAAGAGGTAACAAAACCAAAAACTTGTAAGTCTTTTGAATCCTTTGGCATCATAAGCTTATGTCCATCACAAGATCTATCCTCACTACCAGATGTAACAATCACCATCACAATGCAAGAGGCCAACACACACCTGGTTTTCGTTAATCCTACACAGTAATTTGCCTGTGAACGGCTTCCTACAGATGGTCAACAGCCAAAAATTATTCCAGTTCTACCGGACATATTTTCTTTGTACTACACAAAAATAACTAAGTGGCATTAACTAACCTTCCTGTATTTCATGTGACCACACACTTTTATGTATAACACTGTTGTCTTCTGTACCCCATGATCTCTTGTAAATAGGATTCCATGAAGAAGAGCATCTTCTCTTATCCCATCTCCTAACCACTATTTTTCAAAAAATAATTACTTTGGTTTATATATTTATTAGACAGTGAAGTAACAGAAATGTGCCCACAGTATTGCAAATATTTATTATACAAAGAACCTCCCCCAAGTACTACTCTAACATGCTAATATGCTACAAAGAAAATAAAATCTTAATTAAAATATTACAATGGTTAGGGTTTGAAGGGACCCTCAAGCGTCATCTAGTCCAACCCCTCTGCAAGGAGCAGGGACATCTCCAACCAGATCAGGTTGCTCAGAGCCCCATCCAACCTGGCCTTGAAATTTCTAGGGATGAGGCATCCACCACCTCTCTGGGCAACCTGTTCCAGTTCATAATAATCATCCATCACTGAGAGAACTTCTGCATCCTTTAGCATGGCATTTATTTTAAAACTTGTAGCTCAGAATCCCATTAGCAAAACATAACAAAATCCTCACAACCTTTCAGCCTTTGTTTTACACATATGAGGAAGGAGGAGAAGCAGAATTACGGTGTCAGGCATTCCTGCTAAATCCAGTGTGGGAATGCAAATCAGGGACAGGTCTTCAGAGAAGTAAGATGGCAGTTCTGTGTTAGAATTGCAGTTTTCAAAAGGGTAAAACCAGAAGTGGAGCTAGAGATATAGGGAATATTTTTATTATGCACATACAGCAATATACAGGGATTTCAGTTAAAACACTGAAAATTGTATGATATTTCAATGACCTTCAAATTCCTAGGTTATTTAGATAGTAGGAGAATGTAGAAATAAAATAATGTTTCACCCACTCTTCCCTTAACAGCATGCTCTCATGAGCCACTACAATTACATCTACTTTCATGTAGTGCCACACTTCATCTTTGTCCTGAACTACTCTCCTAGAGCAACACACACTGAACTTTAGGACAAGTACCAAAAAGGCAAGACAAGAGACCCTGGCAGACAGGAAGGGGAAAGAGAATATAGTGAGATGCACAGCAGCAAGTACATCAGCTTGACTAGTGAGCTGTACTGTACTACTGCAAGTATTCTTTTTTTCCCCTTCTATTTTTACATGTTGGCTCCAGAAATCCTTATTTTGCAAAATGCAAAGTTTTACAGCAGCTACCATGCAACTCTGAAGGATACCAGATAGGTGTTTAGACTATAGAGAAAAACGGTTGGGTAACAGCCACATGACCAAATGAGTAGTAGATAAAGCCAGAAAGCTTTTCCAGCTGCTGAGTTGACATGGCCAAATAGATTCGTTAAATAGGAGAAGAAGGGCATATGTGGATAAGAGCATGTGATGGAGGGCAACATGCTACTGGAGTCAACATAGAATCTGTTCCTGTTTAACGCTCAGTGTGATGTCAGCTCAGTATTTGAACTCTACTTAAACAATCCCTCAATCAAGCCTTAAGATGTCAAACTACAGTGTTCCTTGGAAAGATAGATGCCAGAAGAATTACAGCACGCTCTTGTCTTAGATAAACACAATTCTGAGAAGCAAGAGAAATTGCAATCTCTTTACCTAGTAACCAGTGGCAGCTTAACAACAGAATTCAAGCAATGATTTTTCCAGAGTACCACTGAAACCAGAACTTTTGCAGTACTTGCAGAGTTTGCTTTTTGGAATGGGATTTGTGAGCTGATATTAACTAATGAAGTAATTTTTGTACAATTTTTGAACATGTCTTTGAGCAGAACAGTCTCCTGAAGTTAGATTTCAGTGACTTACTATTCTCCACTTACTATAGATTCTGTATGTACTTCAATTATTTGAAGTTATATTTAAAAGACAGCTGTGGGATATGTTTTCATACAGACTTTTATTTGCATCTGCTATATGTATAAATGTAGTTAAAGAATTATGGGATCTAGACAAGTAAGTTACAGGAAGTTTTTTCATCACCATCTGACATGACACAAAAAGTATCCACTATAACTAACAACTTTTTGGACATTGGACTGAAAGGCATACACTAGAATACTCATCACCTACCTTCCCCAACGTGAAATAAAGTTAAAAGCTGTAGTTGAACCTGCATCAACTCTGATATGACTACATTCTTAGAAACATTAAAAAAAAAAAAAAAAAAAAAAAGAAAAAGAAAAATCAAGAGAAACCTACAACATTCGTTGCTTTAGTTTATTTTTCGGTCGTCCAATAGGTTTTGCATATCGTCGCCTTATTTGGGCGGCTTTCTCATGAAGTAGCTTTCTCCCTTTCTTCTTTGGTCTACAGACCTGGCAAATCCACATCCCTACATAAAGGAAAAGAAGTTTAATTGTACATAGTTTATTTAATCTGTACTGCAGGTGTCTACCAATATACATGGCAAGTACACAAGGTCAACAAATTATCTTACAAACAGGACACAGGGAAGGCAAAGCGGACTGAGAAAAGCGATCCACTTCTACCCATAGTTTGAATTTTTCAAAAGTGAACTGTTCATGGAAAGGGGAAAAAAGAAAGGATGTAACAAGGATCACAGAAAAGGCTGTGAGCAAATAAGTTCTTAGAAGAATTTCTGTTCTAACTTGTCCCTCCTTATACCCTAGATCTTTCTCCAGACAGAATTAAGACGGGGGGGAAAAATTACAGGTGCATTACAAAGCAATCTAGGCTAGAGTGCATTAAAGAAAATATCAGAACACAGCTAGGTATGTTTGTTTTAATATACAACTTGAATTCGGCATCTGTTTAACATTAGATGACGGTGCCTGAACACTTATTTATTACATATAAGGCTGGGGATTTGCGAAAGGGGAAAAAAAAAAAAGCTGGAAAAAGTCTTTAATGTAACTTTAAGATTAAACATGGAAAGCCATAAAGATGGGAGAGCAGAAGTGAGAGTTGCTATATAACAGATATCTAGAGATTAGAGATCTGGAAGACACAGGTGTTTAGTCTGTTTTTAAATTACTCGTACAAAAGGCACGAAGAAGCAGGCTCCTTCACCTGCTCTGAGAATTTGTCAGTGTATATACTCCAAACATTTTAACAGCCTTCATAAAACTTCATCTTCAATACATTGGCTAACAGCTCAATACACAATGAATCCATCTGGTCAGCTACCCATGGACATTTACTATTTCCCTGAGAAAAAAAAAAAATCTCAACTAAAGCAAAAAAAAAAAAGTATTGGCTTTGACATGACTGAAATCATACTGTTTACCAATACAAAAGTAATTAGCACGCTCAAAAGCTTTTGGTCACTTAGTACAATAGAAGACTGTGAATGAAAGTATTTGCATTGAAAGTATTTTTATTATCACCTTTTGGCATTCGGGAAAGTGGTGGGTCACAGCATTCCATGTGGAAGCCTCTATCACAGGAGTCGCAAAAAAGCATGTTATCCTGAAGTGAGGTGGCAGGAGGAGAGGGAAGAGGGAAAAAAGACTTAATATAGCATTGTTTCAAGTTGTACATCACCAATTTGTATTTGCACATTTGCTAAATATAGAGCTAAGGTAAACAAAAAAAGTCACTTAACACTCAACAGTCTGACTTACTGCATTTTTGCCTTGGATCCTACATGCACTGCATGTCTTGCATTCAATACATTGCCATCTTAAGGCCTTCACATTTGTTGTTAACTCAGGACAGAATTTCAAACATGATGGATGTCCTAAAAAAACCAAAGTATTTAAAGCTTGAGATTCAAGATTGGTAAGATTGAATCTTAAGTTCAACAGGATATAGCCAGCACCACCAGAACACTGCAAGCACCAGCTGTTCTCAGAACTTTGCAACACATTATTTAACTAATCTACTTCATATAAAGATACAGAATAATTAGCATAAAACTAATTTATGAAGAGAGGTAGAAAGTTGACTTCTGCTGTAACTGACACCTGTAAATCATCTACATGAGCACCTGAAATTGAGTTTTTATTTTCACTAAGTTATTTCCATAGCATATTAAACTGCCATTGGTTCTGAAAAAAAGTATTTTTACAAACTTGACCCCACTCCCGTTTCATAGTAGTGCAACATAAACAGAGGAAACCTTTAGATAAAACTGCATTAGTTATTTTTCTAAGAATACAAAGTATCTACCAGAGAAACTTAAAAGTCAAACTATATGCATTTTTCATTCCAACTTATTACTTAAATATATACAAAGAACAATTTCAGAGTAGTAAGAAGGAAAAAAAAAAAAAAAAAAAAAAAAAGCAGCAGCAACTGGCCAAAGAAAAACTTACTGCAAAGGAAGATTTAAAACAGGTGGGGGGGCAGGGCAGAGTAGCTGAACTACCACCTCCCATTAAATTAAATTATTTTATTCCCTGGTGGGACCATCCTCTTTTCATGGTAGCCTATTAATACAAGATATCACAACTGAACACACAGAACACCTTAGGCAATACTGGCAGTGATTCATTTCTTCAACAACCTCAATAGACTGTATCCTTAATCCAGAAAAGATAAAAGCATTGCTGAACAGGAAGGGATAAGCCTTCCTAGGGAAACACTTTTTGCCAGTATTATATTCAGAGACTATCAGGAACATCAACCCACAAGTTGTCAGAGATAAGAATCCCTGATGCCACACTGTACTTAGAGATGGTCGCAGTGACGTGATGCGCACGAAGGATGCTTTCTTCACACTGTCAGAGTTGGGATACATGCCTTCTTCCATATAATGGTCTAGTCATGGTGATTCAGACTTTCTCCATCTCCTGTATCTCAGTTCAAAACTAACCTAAACCACCACAAACAAGAATACAGGCTAATCCACGACCATTTCCTATTTTCATCTTCTAACAGACTGAGGCATGAATGGAAAAAGATGACTGATGGAATGCAAAAGCCACTTTAATGGCTGCAAATTTCAGATTTTATTTCCTTTTATTGTATGTATGCAAGGTTTAATTCACTTTTTGTTAAACTGTAAAAGACAACTTAAATTCTGTAAATATAGCATATTCTCAAAATAAAATGCAGGAATATAATATATTGGTAAAGAACAATCAATAATAAATTTAAAGAGTAGTTTCAATAACAAAGATACTGAAAAAACATTGCCATTTCATTCTTAGCATATAGTTTAAGATACACTAGGAAATTTTTGTGGTTAAAACAGTATGCTCTTAAAAGGGACCATTATTCTTGAAAGTGACAAATACAATACGTAACCGCATAGCTGAATTCGATGCTACACTGTTCCCTTCAATAAAGCTTAAGAAGTGCTTCATTTAAAGAAAAAAAAAAATCTGTGAAGTAATAAAAAAGCTCCCTAGAGTGGCTGATATTAATAATCAATATCACAGAAAGACTGATTTCATCAACCATGACTTAACAACTATATTAACACATTAAAGTGCAATCATAAACCAATTACCTCCATATTAGTACATTTAATTCCAATTATCTACCCTGCACAGAAGTGATTTACTTCAAGAAGCAAGTAAATGTGGTTTAAATTGTTGATTTTAACTTTGCCTTAAGTAATTAACTGAGAAGCATAAACATAAGAAATATCCATTCTCACTGGTTGGTAACTATGGTATAGACTAGATGTAACAGGATTTCTTTATTTCTCTGTTCTCTACCAACTTAACATTTCTCATTCAAGCAATTATACAGCTTAATTTCTTAATATCCTTAAATGTTAGATTTTACTATCAGACAAAAACAATAAAAAAAAAAAATCAGTTAGTATTAAATATGAAGATTCCGCTAGCAATTCCAAGTTCACAAATAACCAGAGGCTGGAAGAGTGCAAATGGGAATCATCATTATGCATTTACCATGTTCTTTTACTGTCTTTCCTACACATACACCAGCAGAGACAGCACAGAAATTTTTAGATTTCAAAATATCATATGGTATTGTTCTTTAATAGTTGATAATACTTACACTCCTCATTTTAGACACAAATTTACATAGTGCAAATACAACAATAACAGAAGTAGAGTTCCATTCAAGTTCTCACATTTATCAATTTTGCAAAATCAAAAGATAGGGAAAAAAAGCAGAGGGAATTGGGGAGGAGCAGTCCTTGCTTTCATAATAGGATTTATTTCCTCACATCTGACATCTCTCATCTTACTCCTTTAGAAAATAAAATGCCCTGCGCAAAGTGACATAGCAGTGCATTTCATTTCCACTGCCCAAATACATCATCCTCCCAAATACCACAAAATAAGAGTAATATCAATGAATGTGTAGATATCCAGATAGCTTCTGCTTTCAGAATGCAGAAGCATTACCTGATCAGACAGAAGCAACTGACACAAAAACATAAAGGAAAGCAGACGTGCCAGTAGTGGGCACTGCAATTTAATCTCTGATCTACTGAACAATTTGCTTGCTGTGCACAACAGGCAATTGCTTTTATGTTTGTTAGACAGCAAGATCAGCTTTGAGATACACCACAATGTGCAAAATTACAAATCCAATTACAATAAACCCCTACTTGAGTGAAGCTTTGTTACTTATAAATTGCAGTAAAATTGGTTTTTATTTTAGTTAGGCATCAGTAGCTAAAGTTTAACCATCCAGCAATCTGATTGGCAGTCTCAACATTTCATTCTTTACATCTAATACATCTGAGGAACTAATTAAAGATAATTTAGTCTTAATGAGGTAGAGAGAATGTATCAGTGTTAATTCAAATGGAAGCTGATCCATGAAAGTCAAGACTTCCACTTCTAAAGTGTCTTAGACCTACTAGGGATTATTACACAACAGAGGAGTAGCTGATATCTAAGATCACCTGATTAATGTAAACTCTGCGTACCAGAGTCTAACCAAGCACAAATCCTATTACAGTTCCAAATATTAGAATACACATTTGAAAATACAGGAAACTTGTAAACCATTAAAGGAAGACAGTTAAAAATCTATGAGGTTTAGTTTTGCGTACTTGGGTGAAAAACCTACTTTCTTACTTCACTGTTTAATAATTTGCTGAAATATACTAAAAGACATGCTGGCTAAAATACAAAGAATCTGTTCAGGGTGACAGATTCAGAAGCACACAATCAAAAGCATATCCTTATTAACTGAAAACACATTTTTTGATCCACACTGTTTTGTTTTTCACAAGTACTTATGTAGCTATCACAGTACCCAAGACAGACTGACTATCTTCAGCACACCTACAAAATGACGATACACATGGACTCTGAATTCAAAGACATCAAAAGAATACTTTCACTTGAAGTGTTCTCAAAACCAGTGCTGGCTTATGCAGACTCCATTGCTTTGCTACTCATTTCCCTCCCCAGCACTTCCTTCTTCTTCATTCTGGCCTAGGCATAGAAGTTGACAAGGCTGTGCAGTGAACTGGACTTGGACGGGGAACTGATCAAACTTCTTGTCTTTCAACTACATTTCTTCCTCATTTCAGTTTATATGCAACGAGGTGTCAGCACAAAGGTGTAGCACCAAGCAGCTAAATGTTGCAACCTATGACTTCAAACAGCATCACTGTTCTGTCTTTGAGCTGTGATGGGATGGTCTGCACTGCAAAGCTTACCAAAAGTACTTCCCAATGCAGCTGTAAGCTTACAGGAGCAAAGTCTGGCACAGCTAAACAAAAGCAGTCCACTCAACTGACAAACTACACTGGCCAAATAACTCCGCTTCCAGCATAAAGCTATTTATCACAGGGGATTTTTTGCAGAATAGTTAAACTGATCAGAGGATTTTCACATCCAAAACTACAGTTGTGCCAGAAAGTTTTACAGCATAGAGTAGCTGAAGAGATTTGCCCAAGTTTCTTAGCCAAATCCCTCTGTGAATAAGGAATAAACTAGGACAAGAACACATTTGGTATCATCCGCTCACAAACACTGTGGAAACCAACAGTGTGCTACAGTATTTCATTTTCAAAATTAACCAGTTGCTCACTTAAAGGTAAGCACCTGCATTCAGAACAGCCACCTGGAGTCCACAGGAGCTGCTGCAACGCACGGGAGCAAGGTAGTCAGTAGAGAGTTGGTATCTTCTGCCTGACAAGTAACAGGTGCTTAACAGCATCAGTATGTTATTTGAAATATTATTCACATTCTCACTTGAGTAACAAAATAATTTTATTAAAAAATGAATTTAACACACAAGATATGCAACAGCAGACTGTTACACAGTCTATATTATTATGATTACTCCTCAGCTTCTGAAATATTGCAAATCCGTGCAAGCGAAATTCTTCATAATTTGATGTCACAATGCACACCTGAGTTTCCAGACCAAACACAGAACCCAAACAGTAACAGAATTCCTGTATTTTACAAGTACAGTTTCCCTATTAATTTAGTCAGCAGATCTATACTTTTGGCATAAAGATGAATTCACATCTCTCATTTGTAGTTACCTAGACAACAAAATTTTAGGTAAAAAAACCCCCAAAAAGTCTCTCCCACTCCCTTATTTCAGTTCTCAATTTACATCCAAAGAGAGGATGACATTCAGAAGTTTAAAATATTTTAATACCTTAAAAAAAAAAAAAGACTTAAACATAAACATTTTTAATATTTGTAAATTCAGCCAACTTACCACTGCTGCCACAGTCTGCACAAGACAACAGCTCTTCTGGTTTTTTTTCACGATTTGATTCTTTCGTTCCCAAACAAAAGCTACATATCGGGATGGGATCAGCTCGTGGCTAGAATTAAAAAAACAGAGTTAGCTAGCAAGGCGGGGGGGGAGGAAAGCCCCTCTCAGTGGTCTTTTACCTGACATTTTATCTTACCACATATTAATTGCCAAGGCAAATATCCATTTTACTAACTTCGGAATAACAAAGTTTATCATCTTAACCTATTAAGTTGGTCCATAATAAGTTGGTCCATAATAAGCAACCTTGTGTACTAATTCATGTAAACAGCTCCAATACAAGACTAGTGTCAACAAAAAAAAAAAAAAAAAAAAAAAAAAAAAAAAAAAAAAAAAAAAAAAAAAAAAAAAAAAAAAAAAAAAAAA
>WHYT01014651.1:64227-83943 GCA_009806455.1 Tetrax tetrax
TGAGTATGCAGAGTCACCCACAATTATAAATTGCACTGAAAGCAAGGAGATTACTATTTGCATTGCTATAGCACTCTGAGGCTTTAAACGGATTGTCTGAAAACTGTTAAGCATTAGCCATGTAAAGACAATTATGGCTTTAAGTGCTAGTCTCATTAAATATTACACACATATTAAAAGAAATTTTAAGTTTCATACACACTCCCAAAAAATTTAAGTTTGAACAGTTAAGGTTTTTGTTTTAATGTCCAGATTTGCAACTGTCTCTCAATGCCTTTTCAGAAACACCTCAACGTCATCTGATAATGTGCTGGAAGACATATACTTACGTGTGATACAGAAATATTACATCTCTCCTCTCCTATGAATATGAACAGCATGCAAGTAATTTTAGAGTTAACAGGACAGAGGGGCAAATTTTACTGAAAATGGAAACCATCCCGACCTTCACTAGGGATCCACTGTTCTGGTCACAATCTTTACCCTACTTCAATTATTTAATTATTTATAGCCTTAGGAAGGACAGAAGCAGCAAGCTTGCCTTCTCAGAATACCTACATTTTCACAAAGCACCTTCATGGGCTGCTTTTTTTTTTTGACCATCACATCACAGTTTGAAAAAAGAAGTCTTTGAACAAGGAATACCACTAGTAACATCTCTAAATATTGGTGGGGGTTTTTTAATCTATATTGAAAAACAAAAACTGAATGAGCCACAGGTACTGATTTCTAGTCTCAGCTACTGATGCAGTTCTTGGTCACAGGCAACAAAAGGTATTATGAGTACTTTGAACTGCAATTCCCTTACTGCACCTGTTCTGTGGGTAAAAAATTAAGATTACTTTCCATATCTGAAAAAAATCCATCATGTTTCAGGAACTAGTTATTATAAGGTAAGCTAAACCTTGATTTTTTTTAAAACAACTTCTTAATGGCAACTGTTTGGTAGATCTTTGTTAGCTCTACATAGGTATCCCATGGTAGTACCATATAGGTATCACATGGTAAAAAGTACACGCTAAGTGAAATGAGAGTGAAAACAGGCTGACAGGCTATTACTGCAGAACTGTGAAAACATCAGACCTGCTACAAACCTTAATGCAGCACCTAGACATCCAGAAAGCACAAAGCAAAAGCCAGCACTAGGGCAGTTCGAAGAAAACAGGACAGTCCAGGGTGCCAAAATTTTTAATTATACCTTTAAGTCAATAATTCACATAAGAAGTGTGTGTTGAGGAAGAATTACAGTCTGAAGCTTCTCCTCTTCCCCTGAAAGAGTATCTTCACTGCTAGAACACGGATTAGTGTTCTCTTTTGCTCTATGAAATTCTGATTTCTATACCACACAGTGGGTTCCTCTGCTCACATCCCCCTTCTGTACTTCCAAAGGGTATGTCTGTATGGGAATTATGGTATACAATGTAACCCTCAGAGGTACCTAAATTACCCAAAACTGAGAAGTTCAAAACCCTTGGTGTCCTCCTGCATTCACACACCCCAAAAGCATCCAACTGCAACAGCGATACTAGATTTCAGAGTTCTGAACACATTCTTGCAGTCCATGACCTCCACTTTGTGTGCACACACAGAGCAATCAGCAGATGACTGGTCAAGAAGATTGTGAGGGCACGCACACATATAAAGATCATCTGTCATGCAATGTTCTTGAATTGTCGCCTTCAAAACTGGATATCTCACTTCCATCCTGCACTCCTGGTGAGGTGGGAAACTCCTGGAGGTGTGTCCAAATTGACATGTTTCTACAGGTAACAGCAGAAGGGGGAGCACTCTCCCCCTCAACCCAGAAGAAAGTGACAGTTCCTGAAACATGCTTAAGAACTCTATTCACCTGAGCACATCAGTTCCCTGGCAAACCTGAGCTGAAATGATGCATGCAGAGCATACAGTAAGTTATTCCTAGCTTTTTCACTGTCCTTCAGCTAATAATTCCATGTAATATCCTTAAAACAAGGATATTTAAAAAAAAAAAAAAAGCCAAGAAATGTAAAAACAAAGAATGTGCCTTTTCCTTCCCACCCTGAAAAATATGATCAAGCCTATAATGTAAACTTGTATGTTTAGAAATCTCTCTCCCACATTATTTTAAATAGCTCTTACAGGAAAATATATCATCTACCTCCCTGGACATGATGCATTCACTTGAACACAACTCCCCACACAAAATTCTGTGCCTTAGGGTTAACTCACCAGTCAATAAGCATCACTACTGCTGATGGAAGTGAATAGACAAAAAGCTAACCTGCATCTTCATAAACAAGCACTGTAATGAGGAAGACAAGCATAAAATACCACAGACTATTAAACAGTTTTCTAAATACAGTTTCTATTTTTAAGTTACTGAAAGGAGCTCTTCCAAACTGGGAATAAATACACGGGAGCTCACAACAATTACTGCTTAGATAACAGCATTTTCAGGCTTCAAAAGTCTCTTTTCCTTGCAATATGGAAAAGACAATAAAAGTCAAATTATATTTCAAGTTAGACTTTTATTATTTAATATAATAGTACAAGATATTAGAAACAAAAACTAATTTCAATTTATTAAAGTTGCTTTAGCTGTATTCAAGAAACCAACTAAGATTAAGGCTCTGCATAGCGAATATTGCTTAACATGCAGGAAAGAAGAAACTCTGATCAAAAAAGCCCCCCAAACCACACAAACACACAGGCACACACACACCTTTTCTACAAAAGGGTTTTATTCATTTGCCCCAGTTCTCAATTGACTCCGCATAAGCCAAATTGCATTCATGTTTTGTCTATATCCACTGAATATTTTAAAAAGCTGCTTTCTGTTGAAAAATCACCACCTGAGGCACAGGATACATCAGGAGAAGGGTGCAAAGCAGCAGCTCAAGAGGACAGATAAATCTCCTATTCCTCTGGAGGCTCAACTTTCATTTTGAACAGAATCAATCTAAAGCCTCTACCCTCAGAGGGGATGCTTTCAAACCGTAATACAGGTTTAACAGACACACAAGGCTACTGTGGACAGGCTAAACCCAACACTTTTTCTGTGTGTAGGTCACACTATCGTTTCCAAAGTTAATGAACATGGACACTTTACTTATTTAAGTCGTACCCTGTCTGTGATCTTTTGTAAATTCCTGTGGTAGCACTGCAGGAGAAAGAAGGCTGTGCCCTCCTGAATGGGAGGGAATTTACTTTATGTGTGGGTTTCCTGCTTTGGTCCTGCAAATGGGACTAAACAATTTTAAAAATATATTAACTTTTCCATTATTGTAGTAGTAAGAGTGGTTTTAAAGTAATAATAATAAAAACGTCCCGCAACCAAGGCTATTAAATATAACTGGGCTATTAAGAAGGCTACCCGCAAGTCCTGCATTCAGCATGGTGAGACTGGAGCCCAGCTACAGGTCCTGCTGCTAAGGGGTAGTTCTGCTTACCAGCCGGGTTACAAATACTCGAGCTGTAAATACATCCCATTGCAGTTTTCTAGCATCTTCCTGTAATTCTGATGACCATCATCTACATTGTACAAATCTAACCACAGGCCAAGCTGTCTTCAGACTCTCTCTCGAGTGGTTTTGAAACGAAAAGACCAAGGGAGGGAGGGGAGGAGGATGGGCATTTTAGTACTTTTCAGCTACACTATTGATACCTGTGGCAATATATTCTGCTCAAGAATACACATTTATAAGTTGCCTCTATCAAACAGGTGAGACTGAACAGACCATGCACCATCAGAACGGCATGTAGACAGTGTTCCTCAACTCCACGTTCAACTACTACAGGTTTGCTCCATTCTTTCATCTAATGCAAGGTACCCTTAAGAAATTAATTAAAAACATATTTGTAAGTTAGATTTTAAAGATAAAGATAACTCAGACCCATTTTCTTCACACATAAGATGTAAAAAACTGATGTCTTCAGACTCATTCAAAGTGATATTTCAGTAACAGTTAAAATTAGAAAGGCTTCAAAACTTTTTCCTTTTTCAACTCCAAACTTCATCCTTTCTGTTCCCTTACTTGCCTAGTATGAGACCAGCAACTGGTTCAAAATCTACATGTCTTGAACTCGTTTCAGGCTAAAAGAAAGAGTATTTATTTACTTATTTATTAAACCCTTCAATCTTGCACACAGAACAACTGCAAGTATACTAACCACAGGCTTGCTTTTCTTAATTCCCTCTCTGATTGACTCCCACAGATGGAAGTGAAATCACTGCTGCAGATCCAACCATGCAGATGATATCTAAAGCCATATTACTCCTTACATACCAATCATTAGTCAAAGTATGAGGTCACCTTCCCAGTGACACCTTTGCTTTTTACGTAGCTCAAATTCTTCTTTTTCCACAGTAATAAGAGTTTTCACTCTTCAGACCTCCCTCAAAACTCAATCCTTTAAATCTATCTAGATGTCTTAAGAGCATCATACATTTCCCTACTTGCCACACACTCTGTCACAGAAACGATGCACTTAAGTCTTAAAACAATAACCTATCATTATCATCCTCATCACGACCTCATCTCTATCCACTGTGTTTAACAACACATAGTTAAAAACACACAGCACCCACATCATTAGCATGTAACCCTTCAAAGAATCTCACCTTTAAGTACACTTCCAGATATTCCTTCAGAAGTAAACTTAATTACCCAGGTATCTAGCTTTCTACAATCCTGCTCATTACTTGCTTCTTATTTTCACCTTTTCTTCATATAGCTGTTCCTTCATACGCCTAGGAGATTCCCAAACTTTTCAGCATGGAATCCATGGGGTTTTGTCACATGTACATACAGTAGTTTGAATGGGATTGCATTTCTTAACTCCAAGTTGTATCTGTTGCTGCAAGGCAACTAGGATGAAGACAGTGACACATGTAACCAGAAGGAGATAAGCAGTGGTGCAATTCACAGGCTGTGATCCCATGGCCATGTCAGTTTTTACATTCTTTGGTGAAAGGGTAGCTTTTAAGCAGATTAAATAGACTGCAGGATGAAAAGCACACACTTTATTTCCATAATATTATGTTTACTCAGATGTTTTGATATATGCATATTTTTATTCATAACTTGTTACCAAAGTCATCCTACATAAATGTGTAAAATATGTTTGCAGTGTGGCACAGGATAATTATTAGTTGTCTTGATGCTAATTGCTCAGGGAAAATGTTTAATTGCATATTAAATTGATCGTATGCATATTTTATTTAGTTTACTCTTTGGGGCAAGTTTACTGTTAGCACTATCTAGATTTGAGTAGCTCTGTACTAGATACAGAAGTAGGGCTTCACAAGAGTGGGATGCTGTATGAAGTGTGCAATGTTAAATAAAACAAGCAGAGTCTCATTCTACTTCTAGACGAAGCAGCTGAATCTCCACACTAAGTCAAGAAATATCCTGTCTTGTTGCCTCACATACCTAAAGGGAAAATATTAGGACCAAATCAAAATTATTAAGGCTGTATATTCCAGGGAACCAATTCTTTAGATTTCTTCTACTGATATTATTACAAAATGGAAGATTTAAATAGAGTTATGTTTTCTTTTTTGTTGTTTTGCTGATGTGGTGGGGGGGTTGTTTGGTTTTGTTTGTTTGTTTGTTTGTTTTTTTAAAAAAAAAAGGATTTAGTTTTAAAGATATGCATTTAACTTGACATCTTTCCTGCTTAAAAAATTATTTTAAGAGGAGATGTAATACAAATAACATCACTGAATAACACAGTCTCGTCTCTTAGTGAGGCCCAAGTAGTAGAGAACTAACATGGCTAAACACCTCTATTCCTATGGGCAACAAATGACAACAGCTAGGCCATTGACCTTTCTGTTGCTGAGTCACTGGTTTTTATTTGGTAAAAACTGGTAAAAACACTGGCACTAAGATACTACTCTACCAGGCGAGCTACAGAGCAATACAAGTAATGAAAATCTAATTTTTATTTATTTATTTTAAAATAAAGTCATCCCTGGTCTTCTTTCTGAAGGAGGAGAGAGGTGGACAAACAGCTAATTAAATGGTAACAGCCTCTTCCCCCGCCCCCAACAGGAACCGAACTTTATTCTCGAGAGGGAAAAAAAAAAAAAAAAAAAAAAAAAGCAGTTTATTCAACAGCCAAGACACTGAAATCACTTGCAGGCATTTACCTTTACAAGCCATCGCTCAAGACACAATGCCATTGAAAATCTGCCAGGTCCATAAAATACATACAGCATATTTTATACCAGAGCTAGGAGAACTGCAGTTTTTCACTTGATCAAGTGCTGAAATCCATGGCAGAGGGATAAAAAGGGTGAAAAGGCGAAGCAGCCCTGTACGCCAAGGAGTTACCTAAGAGGCTGGTGTTTCAAACAAAAGAAACAGATTGCTCTATTAATCTCTGCTTCTTTATAAGTATAGGTAATGTTCAATATTGACCTGCTGGGAAGAAATTATTCCCCCCAAAATCAAAATGTAATTCTGTAATTAAAAATGCAGGTCACTGTAGTTCATTTTAAAAATACAGTAAAAATTATCTCCATTAGAATATAATAAAGCGCTGTTAATTGGCCATGATATGTAAACCAGAGCTCAAACAGTTCAGAACAAAACCAGTAAATATTTCACAGAAGACCAACTTTTCTTAGAAAGGTTTCCAGGTAGGCCTATTAAATAAAGTTAAATGAAAGTCCCTTGAAGGAAATAGGTTGGAGATTTATCTTCAACTATTACAAATATTTAAAAAAAAAAAAAAAAATTGCCTCAGTTTGTATTGCATGGCTTCTAGAAACAAATCTAGCCAAGGTCTCAAAACTTGGTTTTAATCTATCTATTATTTCAAAGTCTGTAGTATCAAACAAAACCTGTGAAGTCCGAGAGACTTCTCTATCCTACCAATAATACTAAAATGTCATGAGTCACCTACCCAGGGAAGGTGCATGAGTCCCACCAACAGAAATCGTACAACAGAAAAAAGAGAAAAAAGCTCAGGAGAAGTGTCATAGTACATTTCATTCAGCCAGCAGCTTGCTTACTGTAACTTTGTGAGGGATTTTTAACCAGTCCTTCAAGGTGGTGACACTCTGCCTCAAAAAAAAGGCAACTGTATTGCTGATAGCCCACCGAAGGTGGTAAGAAACCTCAACTAACAAAAAGGCATAACTGAAGGAAATAATATATTAAAAAAATCATCGCTTAGCAAATCAATCTAACAATACTATTGGACCATGCCTAAGTTTGAAATTGAAGTCTTCTAGTATCAACCTCCCTCCAACACTGTCAGGATTTCTTAATCTAACAGGAAGCTGTTCCTGTTCACTTCTATTCAGCAATAGAACAGGGTAATGAAAGAACCCATACCTACAACACCATCCACAGTTAACTTACACGGCAAGTTTTCTTGTGTAGTGCAACCACAAAAAAAAACCCCACTTTATTTCATCTCATTCCAAATGAGTGCAGAGCATGGTTCAGAAAATACACACTGATAAACTCATGTAAGAGATACTGCAGGAATCCATGTCATGAGAAAATTTTCTGTGCAGAGATTTTTCCCTTGCCTCTTTCTTCACACACAGGAGAAAATACAATATCCCAATGGAAACAGAAGCAGCATGACAAGAGCTACCCTATAAAACTCACTGAAGAGTCTTCAGGACTTGATTAACCTGTAAGGCCAAGGGACAAGTAAACAAGCAGGTCAACTTTTCACCTCATGTACTCACCGTTGAGCTGTTTCAGCATTAGCATTACAACAAAATTCTCACCTTGACCTCTTGCAAGGAAGCCTGCAATTCTGATCCCTACAGACCCTACATATTTTAGACTCCCTTATGGGCTAGTGTGAGAAAAGTATCTCCCCTAACCAGTTCGAAGAAGCAAGTAGACAGTGGACCCTGAGGCCCAAGCAAGGAGATTGGCTATACTGCTATTTCTTAATAGTGTAAATCAAAGTATTATTTACAGCTCTTGTCCTTTAATGTCTTATTTGTCTAGTTTTTTAAATGCTTACAACTAAATATCTATGCTCATAGCATAAGTAAGAATGCCATCAGTTTAGTGAAAACAAGAAATTACATGTGGTGTTCTTTAACAGCAAAGCTAATTTAAGTGAGTAATCACGTGTAGGATGAGCACAGTATCTCCCTCAGCTTTGCAAAAAGCAAGCATTTGTGAAATATCAAGTTAAGTGATGCAAATCAGAACTTTTAAAGAGTATAGAAAACATTTCAAAAACTTGTCTAAAACACAGATCACTTCAATAATAGCTTATAAAGAATTCTAGATAATTCACTCTCTCTTTACTTTTATGCTTACAATATAACCTACAAGCCTTCATTACTAACAGAAAGTTTCGCTAACCAAGTCAATATCTCAAAGGTCCAACATCAACACTTTTGGAATTTTTGGAAAATAATTTTACTGTACTGGATAGATTCCTTAAATAAAACAACAACAAAAACCAACAAACCAAAATCAACCAAGCAACAAACATGCGAGCACACCTCCCCCCCAACTCTGCAGTATAAATTGTACAGAAAGTCCTTTCCAGACTTAAAAATTCCATTTGAGATATTGACTTCATTTCCATCTGAGAGCTGTGCCACTCATGTCAATGCAAGTCAGATACAACATATTATAATTCCCTCATTTTTTAACTTCTTGCTAAATTTTCTCTGACTATGCCCTTTAAAGGGTGCTCAACTTTAAGCAAATAACTATAAATTTTACTACTTGGGAAACAAGACATACTTGCAGCCCAAGCTAGTTTCCTTTAAAGTTTATTTGAACCCAAATGCAAGGTTCACATTAACTGACCAATAAAAAGACATACATTTCATGTTCCAAATGTAATCAGGTAATGTATATGACAGCTAATACAAAGTACTCTGAAGTTACTTGATCTGACCAGAATGCCTTCTACCACTGCCAAATAAATAAAAAGTATGATCTAGTTATTCCACACACACCAAAATAGTTTCATGATAGGCTAATTAATCATGAACATAACTTTTCAGACATTACATAATTTCACATAGACTTGCTTGTAGCTCCTGCCAAAGAAAACAGCAATTTGTATGAGAAATAAATCTACGCTTGAAGAGAGATGACAGTGACAAAACACGACGAGAGGAAGAAAGAGCAGGGAAAGGAAGGGGAAAGTATTAATATCGCACAAAACCTCCTGTATTATTTTATTACCCAAAACATTGCAAAGCTTCAAGTTTAAAAGCCAAAACACATGAATCAAGCAAACCCAGAAACTGAAAACAACTTTCACTCTAATCTATCTTTTTTTTTTTAAATTACACACTATTTCTTGAAATTATGTTTAATAGAATTTCAGAAACACAAACCTAAATCACACACACTCATCTGAAATTAGGAATCTCCTTCTAATAACAGGAGGTTTATTTCTCATTTGGGACAGATCTAGCAGTACTCAGAACAGGCACAGATCACTTACATATTTCAGCAAAACAGTCTCAGATTTACATTTCCAACTTGCCAATAAATTACTATGTGACTAATTCAAACTATATGTTCAAAACACATACAAAGAAAGCCAGATATAAAGCAAGCCCAAAACCATTTTTCCTGGTAACGTATTTTTAATCTCTGTTTGTAGGCCCCTCTGATTCATTCAAATCCCAAACGGCCAAGGCACTCTTAACTGATAAAATAATGGCCATGAAGGCAGACCGAAGAGTTGATTCAGGAAAAAAAAAAAGGGGGTGGGGGGGTGGAGGTGGTGCCAATGATATTCCAGAGGTGTTAACTTCAACTCCTCCAAGAGTTTATAGCAGCTATCTCATTACTGAGTCACAACAGATACTCAAACACAGGAAACTGACCCATGACACACAAAAAATCCCCAATGCAAATCTTTGAAACAGTTATGTATTAATACATACATTTATACAGTGACCAGTTTGCCTTCTTGAAAAAGGGAGAGGGAGGTGGTGGAAGGGGGCATGTTTCCAGTCATTTAGGACATTTGTAAAGGTGTTGTATTTCTACTACTCTTATATAGAGTATCTTCGATTAAACAGAGAACACCTCCCTTCTTTCGTGCTGAGCTGGGAAGGTTGCACACAGCATTCACCAGTTTTTGATGCACTGCAGCACAAGTTTCACAACTTGTTCACCGAGTGAGTGGAGAGCAGGCAGAAAAGACAAGTATTTCTGCATTGCAACAAATACTCTTCTTTACAGACAGAACACTTAAAATGTTACTGGGCACTCAGTACAGATTTCAGGTAATTTAGACTGAGTTTGTTTAGCAAGACCACAAAGTCCATACTAAGGAACAAAGTAACGCATGCTGAAGAGGATTTTCCTTGAAAGACAACTCAAATTGTGAGTGGTTTATGACACTGGCTTACATAGTCTATTCCTCTTAAATGCTTTTAAAACTTCCTAATACCCGAGAAAACAAGTTTGCACCAGTAAGATACCTGTAAAATAATAGTAATCACTGTTACTGTTCGGTAATATTAATAAGCTTATAGCAGTAGAGGTTTCTTAGAAATTTCTCTGCCACATACTAAGTTTATACGGACAGTAACCCCTTTCTTTCTGCTGGGGAAATTATTGGGTCGTAGTTCTGCCACTACTAAACATAACTCTCTCTTCCTCCTGTTCATCAAAGAATCAATAAAAATACAGTTAAAACACACAAGAACACCACAACTCCAGCTTCTCTAGCTTCCACTTTTGTAGCGAGGGCAACAGTCCCTCCTCTCCCAGTGATAGCACAGTAAGAAAACTTATTCTCCTACACACCAGCAAAACTCACCTCACCCTAGAAGAGTCAGGAATTTCTACTATTAGAAAAAAAATGGCTGTCTCAAGGTCTTCAAATTCCATATCAGTAACAGTGCACACAACCTGCACTGTTATATACTTTTTAATTATATCACTGCAATTTAATGGGTCCATATTAATATGAGCATAGTTAATCACTGAAGTAAATTTGTTGTTCTAAGTGTGCTGGAAAAGACTGATGAGAACTAATAACTTTGTTATATATTACAGCCCACATCTCTTGCCACATGAAAAATAAGGGAAAGAAGTATTTGGTATTTTTCTGCATCTTGTAATCTTCTCCATTACAACTGCAGGATAACAGTTACTGCAAGAGTCGTCTTCTACATTCTAAGACTTATATTTTCTGGGAGAAAAAGCTGTTCTCCTGTTCATAATCATAGCTAGTCATGCAGTATAGTCACTACTCCAGCACCACTTTCTAGGAAAAATCAAGACCCTCCCTAAGATATCTGCCCTCCTCATCAGAATTTGCAGAAACTGCTGACACAGCATCCTCTAGAGCATCTGCACTGCTAGGAGTGGAAAGGTGGAGTGGAATAAGAATCCTGAAGCTGTCAGCTTAGGCAAAAGGTATTCCCCATACAAATCTATACAGTCTCCTGAAACCATTATCTCCTAAGTTCGCCGGCTTTCCCCCACAATATCTCTGTTAAATCATCCCTCTAAGGAAGTAGAAAGAATTTCTACTGTGTGTTTAAAGAACGAGACAAATGCACAGTAAAAAAAATAAATAAATAAATAAAATTATGTCAAGTCAGACAACAGAGAAACATGGCAAATCAATATCAGAGTCCTGAACACTGTCAAGGCAGAGGTCCAAAAGTCTCTCTGGGCAGCCTCCTGACTTTTTCAGGAATAAATCCTTCTACTGTCTAAAGCACATCTTCTAAAAGCTTGAAATTTCTGAATTCAAACAGAAATATGAATTATATACAACCTACCAGCAAATGGATCACAATGTTAACACCTGACACAGTTGCATATGTCAGAGCCATACTTGTAACTTTTGTTTATACAGGGGCATAAACTTATCACTGTACAAGTTAATGCTCCATTCCCCTAATTAACTATATTTCCACTACAATACTACGCAACATACCAGGGCATTTTTACAGCTTTCTCAGAGTTCCATTTAACTGAAAGCATCTCAATTAAGCCAGAAACAACTGCTAGAATACTAATTCAAGTAAGAGACTCGGCTTCTGGTTTGGCCCTTTGATTTCACTCCCTTCACACTCTGTTTGGATAGCTGACAATAGTTATCACTGGTAAAAAAAGGGGGAAAAAAAAAAAAAAAAAAAAAGACTAGAAGAGAGTGCTGCTTATAGAATTAAGTACTGTTCTTTCGTCTTCTAGGAATACTTAAATAACACCAGAGAGAAGCCAGCACCTAAGAGCTCTGACTCTGTTCTTTGAAGTGGGACTGAATATGCAGTTGGAATATAGCTCTGCATGCACAGATACACGAGGAAAAAAAGAGAGAAGTCTACAGCACAGTTTTAGACAAAAGGTGTCAGCTCTGAGAAAGTAACATAAAAAAATATTATCAATTCATTCCCAGCAGTGGTTATACCAGGAACTTTTCAGCTTCAAGATCATAAGTTTACAGAGACAGAGGGAATCTCCTCCCCACTCCAACCCCCAAGTACATAGGAGACAAAAGTGAAGAGACTATGCAAAAATTGTCAAAGAGTTTCTGGGCGACCTGCAATATAAAGCATCTTAGAAGTGACTGTCAGTCTTCATTCAATGCTCTAATTTAGTAACAAGTAAATAGCTTTCAAGCACAGTTAGCAAACGTGCATTCATCTGTACTCAATCTGCTCAGAGATCAAAGCAAGCAAAATTTCTCTAAAGAAACTTCACTATTTGCCCCAGACATCAGTTTAGTGTTTTAAAGTAATTCTAAAACAAATACATTCTGAAGACAATATACACACAAACTAATAAGCTATTCATAGTTTTAGACTATCTCACCTTGTTTTGTAGCAAAAAAGAAAAAAATCTAACACCTTTCTTAAACTGACTCTTCCACTCATTCAGATATTATCAGGAAGAGTTAAGGCAGATGCCTTCATTTTATTTCAGTTTGAAAAGTGATCATCTCATAACCAAACTCTTTCATTTATTTGTAAGAACAAGTGTCTATTAGATAAGCATAAAAATTGTACTGACTGTATACTCCATAAAGAAAAAGCAATAAAAATATTTCATCATGAAATTGAGGGATGGGAGACATCAGAAATCCCAAATTTCAATTTTGACCATGGCAGGGGGAAAGAGAATTTCTCAGTGTCCCCAAAACAGGTTCCCAAGCCCAAAAAATCATACAGCATTTGTCACCTAAGTGACACATAATCTTAACATACACAATTTATGTGGACAGAAGTAATCAAGTTTACCTTATGCTATTTCATCAAGTGAAGTAACTAATGCTAGAAAGAGCATTTCTCTGTAGTAATAAATACATGCAATAGTCTTAAACCCATTAAACATGTTTCTGGATATACATTTGCAACTGAAATTGTTTGCAGCTGTAACAGAGACCTCCCCTTTGTGTGGAAGGACCTCCTCCAAAACTCAGATTATTAAAAAAGATTTTGCCTCATCATTTACATTAAGTATGCATAACAAACGTTGAGTTTAAATACATCAGTATTTCCTTCTAAATACTCTACCATCTCCTCTCTAAGAAGGCAAACCATAAAAAGGAGTTAAAAGGAAAGAACTGAAGTCTTGCATATATTGTTTTGACTCCTGAACAGTTTTCAAGCCTACTTCTTTCCCAAGAGTTACTCACTTGTAGCTTTGCAAACGGAACAGCATGCCAGAGCTGCAAACTCTTACCACTGCTGTCTAAGCACCAGTAATCTAATTTCAAATAAAAAAAATTACAATACTTAATGATGCTAGAAATAAAACAGCTGAAAAAATTCTTCTAATGTGCAAGCTTAACTTATACCAAATTGATCTAATATCATGCTATTCTAAATTCCCCAACTAGATACAACAAATTGTGTTGAAGCAAGAAAATATACAACATGGGCAAGGGAACTGGTTTATATTCAAAGCAGCAAGGATGCGGGGGAAGAGGAGAAAAGGTGTACACAGGTGCATACACTTACATTCTGCATGTAAAACAAATAAAGAGGCACCTGATGCAACCAGGTCTGTTGCAATGTCGCCACAATTTTAATACTGAGGACAACAGTTACAGCCAAGCACTTGAACTGATTTGCCACTTCTAGCTTCTCATTTAAGTACATAATCATACGATCAGAAGTAGTGTATAAAGCAAGACTGAAGGGTAAACATAAGACAAGATCAGCAAACAATCCTGCTTTAGTCATAAATTCAAGGATAACGAATGCTGGGGGGAGGGCAGAGTTTTCCTGTCAACATTAACCTTCCTGGAAGACTGTTAGATCTGACAGCTAAGACAAAAGAGCAGCAGAGAAACACACCAAGAGGAAACAGTGAGAGAATGTACCGTAGAACAGGAATAGAGAAATCACTTTCGCCTCTTTAAAGCTTAGTACCATTACTTTCTCTACAACACAACTTTCCCAAAACACGCCACTAATAAAATGATAAGATGTGTCTCTTAGATGCATCTTCGAATAATAGTTTAAAGTAAAGAAACTCTTAAAATAACATGCAATCCCCTCAATCACAAGCACAACCACCACAACAAAAAAGCAGAGGTGACAGTGTGAGCCATGTTTAATGCTTAGGCTTTTAAAGAACATCCCCATCTGGAAAAGGTCCTACCCATAGTTATTAAAATGCCTTCCTGGAAAAGGTAAACATATCCGACCAAGTAAAATGGGTGTCACCACTGATTAGCTATCGTTGTCTTTTTTTTTCTTTATTAATTATTATACCTAAAAGGCATATTGGTCAGGAAGTAATGCAAGACTAATAGTAAAAAGTATGTTTTTTATATAAAATTGTATGATAACTAAGAGAGGATATTTTTGTAAACAGATAAATAATCTTTGTACGACACAAAAAAAAAAACCCAGGTGATACTGAATATGAAAATATGGGACTGAGTCAATACATACCCTGATCCTGGATATAAGCACTGCAGTAAAAGCTATGACCTTTGATACTTAATTTTAAGTGTCTAAAAACTGAATGCAAAAGTAACTGTAAAGCAGCCTTCTCTGAAGAAATGCTCCAAGAACTCAAAAACATGCACAGTATATTAGACAATATCAATTTCAATCAGCTCTTTTCTAGACCTATTTCTCCCCACTCTACTTCAGTGTCAAAATCAAGTTCCTCTTTCTTATAAATAAAAGATTTTAAAAGTTTGAAGTACTGAAGTTACAATCCTATTCGGAAATGTAACAGATAGTTAAGCAATTTCTTTAGTCTGGTCATCCCTACTGGTAGCAACGTTCAGTATGTTAACAGGAGCAATAATATGCAGATATAGAACACAATCATCTTATGCAACCGAACCAGGTGAGTGCTCATGTCTAGAAGTGCTCAATTCTGGCCAGTTATGAAGTTGATGTGGCTAGTTCCTAGTATGGTCCAGCTGATGACACTCAAATCCCTTTCTCCAGCTGCCAATAGAAACAGATATGAACAGCATCTTCTTCACCAGCTTACTGGACTACAATTTTGCACACTGCAGTTTGTGGTCTCCCCTCTTCCTCCATCCCTCCCCTTCCCACCCATAAGAGGAGCCCGTTAGGTTCTGGTTTCCACTCAGTTTTACTATACTAACACCTGGAGCGACTCCAGGTTCTCTCCAGTTTTGATGGATTTATCAGAGAATAGCAACTGCTTTCTGACAACATATACGGGAGCACATATTACAAAGTCATCTGCTTTTCCAATAAGCCATTGAAGTAAAATAATGAAACCACTTTCAACTGCTTGGTTCAAAAGCCTCTTCCCCAACTTGTAGCTTGTGCGTTGAGCGTTGTGACATCTTCTCTTCAGTCACATTGTAATAGCTAGGTCTCCTGCACCAAGTACCATTTGATTTTTTGAAGTCAGATACAAGTTGGGACAAAGGATTCTTCACCAGTTCTGTAGATTTATCTCTAACTAACATGATCTGCCCAAAGTAAATTACAATGCTGAAAATCCAAGAATGCTGCAACATTCTTCTAGAAGAGAGTTCAGACTTGTATCTTGAAGCAAGCCCTACTGCCAAATCAACAACAACAACAAAATATCCCACCACTAGCTGACTAATTTGTTTGAAGAATATACCATGAGATGGGGTTTTTTTGTTTGGTTGGTTTTTCTTTTTTTAAAACAGTAGATTATAAATCAGCTTTCTTCAAAATTACTTCCCTATCTCTAAGGCTCATGCACATAGACAAGTCAAGCCTTTCAGTGTCTAATTTGGCATTTCTGGAAGTCTGACCTGCAGTCTGTTCTGCCAATATGATTTCTTAGTGTAAATTACAGTTGGCACATTTATTTGGAAAAGGCTCTGTGGACCACACTGAACAAATAAATTAAGATCTCCTCAAAGGATCTCCACATAGGATCTTCCATGCTGTCTTTATAGAAATGCATGCAACTGTAGCTTTATGGAGGTATTAAATAACCACACAATGTGACAAAAAGAAAGCCCCTTAATCCTACTCCCTAGTATCACAACCTTATAAACTGGTGAACTCTAGTAGTAACAAGGAGCCAAGTGCATCATACTGTAAGCACAACCCTTTGAGATTCTGTCATCCCTCATAAAGCTAAATCACATTGGATCCCAGGTTGAACAGGCACCTGCAACACTCGGGTACCAGGTAGGTGGAAGTGCAGCCACTCACCACTACTGCTGCCAAAACACAGGCTAAGCAATGAAACGGTGGCCTTTAGTCCTCCCCTTAACTGACATTTATCAAATAACTGACTGGGGAAGAGGGTCCTCCCATCCCATATTCACAAGGCCTGTCCCTCCCAAGGGAGCTGCCTAAGAAGCATCCACCTCAAAGGAAAAAATTAGAGCACAAAATTCAAAGCAGACTAAAATCCCAGAAAATGTTAACACCAGCAATGCCATCTCATTCATCCATTGTAGCCTGATTGTATCTGAGAATCAGGACATCGAGGGTTAGAAGAGTCAGCTCTAAGTTAATATTCCACCCCACAATATCCAAAAATTCTTTATTTCAGAGAAAAAAAGAAAAAAAAAAGAAAAAAGAAAAAGAAAGAAAAAGTTAGCCTTACAAAGAAAAAAAGTAACATGACTCAGCTTTAGATGTAACAGGTGGGTGAGATGGGGACGGGGAGATGGGACTTTAACATGAATTAACTGATAGTGGCTGGAAAACATATGTATGTTATTTCAGAGCAGCTCAGTACCAAACATAACCTGCAATCAGACACCAAAATACTGCAAGAGTAATCCCCTACTCTCAATCATCAGTGAAGACATCAGCATTACTTATAGCGCCCCAGACTAGAGACACACACAGAGAATAAGTATTTTGGAAATTAGAGAAAATAGACATATGTCCTTTTACCACTATTTACCCCTGTCATACTGAAAGATCTGTTTCATATTTATTAGCTGCATTTAATTTAGTGCAGATCTATAGCATAAAACATCTATTTTTAAAGTATCATTAGCCTATTATTAGCTACACAGAAAACCCAGTATTGGATTCCTCCCATGTCACCTCCCCCCAGCAATACTTTACTTGATACTCATTCATCTCCAGGATTATCATGTAACTACCAGTTTAAAGCTGGATCAATGTTTTTTCACTTCACTGAACAACCCAATCAATATCAACAAGGACATTCTGCTGTCAAAAGCAAACTGCTGCTCATGCTGCTCATCCCCCCTGGGCTTGGTGTTACAGAACCACGTTAGATAGATCCTACCATGTAGCACTCAATGTGACACCAATCACTCTGTAGGCACAGTGCACGCATTGATACCAAGCACACAGCTAAATCAACACAGCTAATTGCTTGCACCTTCAGAAAATAAAGCTGGAATCATGACAAACATGTAAAATTATTTGTGCCTCCTACTGAGGAAACTAACCTAGTCTGATTCCTGTTTTCATTACATACACATGCATTTGTTTTTCAGGAAGGTAAAGCAAATAGAGAAGCTCACAACAAAAAAAAAAAAGCAAGTGAATTTCACTAATCAGTACTACATAAGTAAGTTATCAAATCTTTCATCCTAACCACTGGAAAGCATACCACTCTTCTTACAACTCTCCAACTTCTGGAGAGCTCTGCAAATCAAAAACACCACTGTATATTTTTCAGACAGGAATCTTATTTTGTACTTACATTACACAAGTAGGAGGATGGGGGAGTTGTATATACAAGAGATTCCGGGGGTAATCTCTTAGGAATACATGCCTAAGAGTGTAACCAAAGTAAAATCCACTCACTAGGCTGTCTATTTTGTATTCAGTCTGTCTGTAGAAAAAAAAAAAAAAAAAAAAAAAAAAAAAAAAAAAAAAAAAAAAAAAAAAAAAAAAAAAAAAAAAAAAAAAAAAAAAAAAAAAAAAAAAAAAAAAAAAAAAAAAAGAGCTTCCATTTGACTCCTGGATCATCTTATTTAATAAAATTAAACAATTCCTAGCTTCGTTCCATCTTCCATTAAGGTACACAAATGGAAAAATGTGTCTCTTGAAAACCAATTTTGTGCAATTGGAACGAAATGGGAGAGAAGAGGACAAAGTGCAGAGATACCACACAAAAGAAATGAAAGTATTTTTCCTTACTATGTCTGGCTACCGTAGTTGGCTAATTCCACAGCCTATGCTACGGGACAGAACATGCAGATCCTTTGTTTAAACAAGATTATGAAATCTTCATCTCTTGCTATAAAAGCAGAAAAACCAACACTCACAAATCTCCCCTTTTTATTTTATGCTATGAAATATTCCTTAAACCAATGAGATTTTGAAAGTATTCAGTTTCATTATAACAAAAGTTAGCTTAACCTAGAGTCTTAAACCTTTACGGACAGTTAATTTTCCAGAACACCACATCTACTGAAATTTGGTTTTTCACATCCCCAATATCCTCCTCCTCCTCTCTATTTACCCTGGGTCTCCAGCTTACCAAGAAGGAACATAGGCCACATCTAATCCAATTTCATGTATGAATTATTTAGGTGACTACCACCTCTAGTATTATCTGAAACATCAACAGCAAAGACGTAGCTGGAATTGTCCCTTCTTTTCCTTCAGCAATAATGCTTCCAAAAGCGTCTCCTTGCTGTTCTCAATTTCTGTAAAACTTGCTGTCATTTTTGGTTGAGTACAATCTAACTGTTTGAAACCTGCCATTAAGTTAAACTTCACTGAGGGAAGATGGGTGAAGTACATCTGACTGATGTTGACTGCAGTTGCAATGTAACTGTGCTTTTTTTTTTTTTTTTTAATGTAGGAAAGCAAAAAGTAAACCAGCAAGCAGGTAACCTTGCCACTTTGACAAATATACCGTTTTTCCTGTCATGGAAGTTTTAGCTCCAATATTTTTTCTTCTTATGTATATTGGGCTAGTCTCACCTTAAGCATCTGTACTGATTCCAGCAGTATATTTACAAGATCAATAAATTTCAGAAGAAACAAGGACTGTTGAAAGATCGAGAGCAGCCCTGAGGAGAAGGACTTGAGAGTGCTGGTGGACGAGAGGCTCAACATGAGCCAGCAATGTGCGCTTGCGGCCCAGAAGGCCAACCGCATCCTGGGCTGCATCAAGAGGAGTGTGGCCAGCAGGTCGAGGGAGGTGATTCTCCCCCTCTACTGTGCCCTCGTGAGACCCCACCTGGAGTACTGCGCCCAGTTCTGGAGCCTCCAACATAAGAAGGACATGGACCAGTTGGAGAGGGTCCAGAGGAGGGCCACAAAGATGATGAGAGGGCTGGAGCACCTCTCCTATGAGGACAGGCTGAGAGAGTTGGGGCTGTTCA